>VUJU01000554.1:35659-60273 GCA_009835225.1 Aphis craccivora
TCACAAAGGATGTGCTCCGTGAGATTATTGGGACTGTATATAATATGTATGTGTACATAAACCTTGTAGTTTATATTTATATGCACAAATAGAGTTTCGGTCAATAGTAATAATCGCATGAACAATGATTATATAATACGATTGCGAGTCCAAGAATATAGACAGTCTTTGTAGTGACAGCAATGTATTTCAGACGGCTGATGGACAGACGATATAATATAATATTATATAATAAGCTCCGACGCAACAACAATAAACCGCATAAACACTGCTCTATACATTATGCGTCTGACTGGTCATCCGGCGTTTTATCGTTTGTAGTACCGTCAGAAATATTACTCTATATAATATTTTTTGTGTGTTATTAAAATGTGTGTTCGCATATAATACACCACAACTCACAAGAATAGAATAACGTACGGTAACAAATCGAAAAATTTATCGTGCGATTTCAACGTTTTAAAATCGGCGACCACGGAAAGTAAAACATCGATCAAATGATCGAATGATTTGATCGTTGTTGGATTCGTTGCTCCTGGCAAATAATATATATATTTTTATTTTCTGAGCAAAATGAATACTTACAAAAGTTCGAAAAAACGAACACTGGTGAGACTTATACAAAACACAATCAATCTAAATAGCAGGTAATTTTTCAAAAATGACAGTATTTTTCCAGTAAAATCAACAAAATGGTTTATATATACCTATTAAGACATAAAATATTTTTATACAAGTTTTAAAAGTTAAAAGTTTCAATATTTATTAATGCATTTTTATACATATACGTATTTTTTTCGAAATCAAGTAGGAGTTAATGAAGTGAAATAAAAATAATATTTCATGTTGATTCTATGCAAAACTATACTACCATAAAAACTGTTAAAACCTTTAATGTCCATGAGAAGGTATAGAGTTCATCTTATAAAATATAGATAACATAGATACATATGGTACTAGTTTATATGAGTTGTGTATCGACTGAAAAATACGATATAGAATTAGTATTTATATTCTAAAATCGATTTTAAAACTTAATTGTAGTCAAGTAGGTATTTAAAAGTTGAAAAACAAAGTTTCTTTACTGTAAAATTTGTTAATCTCACAAACGTTGATAACATATTTTATTTTTAGTTTTCTCTGAGAAAGACCTGTAATTTGTAATCAACGTTTGAAATTCTAATACAATCTAATCATGATCTATATCTAAAATTGTTAAAGATATTGTTGTCTTGTTATTGAAACACAACAATAGGTCGTTAATGTATTAAACATAAGGGTATTTTAGAAGTGAAGTAAATAACCTATATAATTACCTAGATTATTTTAATTTTCAAGCAGCTAAATTGCTTGATGTTAAATTTCATGCTTTTGAAAAAGCTTTTTAGTAAATAGATACCTATAGAAACTGAAAATGTGGACATTTTTCTGCTTGTCACATATATAGTCGTGTTTTTTTGTTTTTTTTTTTTGTATAACAGACGTTTTCTTTGCAATGTAGGTAATGTGTCAAATGTCCGAACCGTCGAGTCTTGTGATATCAACATTTAGCCTTGATAAAAGTAAGTTTTATACAAATCATAATATGTTTGTAAACTCATTTGTCTTAATATATAATTCGTTATAAACTACTATGGTTGGTCTGGTTAAATATATTATCATTATGTATTCAATATACCTATGCTTAGTAGTTCACTGTATTTTTCTGTTTTTCTAGAAAAAAAGTTAGAATTAAAACGATTTTTGTAATATAATGCAATATAATATTACATGCGATTATCAACAACATGCTCAATAAAATATTATTTTTATTGACAATTTTGATTAAGTACATAATAACATAATGTTAGTTTCATCATACGTATATGCTTGTATATTACAGTTTAAGCGACATTTGCAAATCTGTAATAACAAAATATTGTATATCTTAGATATTCATTTTTTTTTTTTTTTTATCTAATATTTTATACTTTAAAATTTTTTTTTAATACTAAATAATCGATGTAAAATGCAAGTTGTTTTAATACAAATAAAATGTATAATTTTTTTGTAAATGGTTGTTTTCGGATATAAATACGTAAAATAATACATTAAAAACAATAAAAACCAACAAAAAACAAAATCTCATTAGTCATAGGCTTATAATAGGCTATATACTTGAAACTATATACGTAAAAATATTATAAATTATCAATTAAATACGATAAATTCTAAGGACTTTATGCAGCTATATCTCAAATTATCATACAATTATATTATATATCCTTATTATTCGTATATCTATCTCACTATCTCAGTATAAAATTAAAATAAAAAATACAAGAAACATGTACAATTTCTTACACGTACAATATTTGAGTTAACTATATATATTATATATTATTTAAATTTATAAACTATCTCTTTTTATAAATTAATTTAATAGAAAAAAGTGAGTTTTATAAATATAATTTTTTGATAAATTTGTGTAGCTCAATATGTAGTTTTTAATATTGTTAATAAATTATAAACATTATTTAACTGTTTGAAAATTATAGAATAAATGAAGATGTTTTTCAATCTTCTTAACTTATATAGTTCTAAACTAATTATTTGATATATAAATGAACATTTGAAAACAATGCTTAAAATTAAATATACATATTATTATAGAATTGCAAATCATATACTAAGGAAAGGTCGTATAACTCCCATAAAGGCTATATGCAGTAATATTATATACCCTTTCAGTCAATGTATTTAAAGTTTTAGGTCACTACATAATACTAAGTTAATGTTGTATAAGTATTTAACACAAACTTAGGAGTACCTCCTTGACTACTCCTTTAAAATTCTAAAATATTATTAATTGCTTGAGAAAAGTTAGACTATACTTAAATTGCATGCGATTATATCAAACATTTTTTTTGTTTTCACATGATATTGTAAAATGTACGAATTTATCGCTACATATTGCACATTATTCCCGCTGACCCTTCAACAAAAGTATTAATCGTAACTATTATTATTCGTCAATTTCAACACATAACAACTTATACACATTGTAAAATGACAAATCAAAAATAATAAATACATTCACTCATCAGGATAGACTTGCCATTAAACGATAATTAAACTATTAAATAGTAGAAACGCATTAATGCAGAATCTATAAAGAAGACTCGTAGTTTTTGGTCATAATAACCTGTAAAAGTGGAAAATATTTTTGTTAAGTACACAAACTTTCGAATTAGGTATATATTATAATATATGATTTTAAAACTTCTCATAATTCAGTTATTTATTTCTGTTTTATATTCTCAGTCAACTTAATACTAATTTTTTAACCCCTATAATTAATTAAAATATTTTTATAGTCTATTTAACAATTTACAAGAGTACCTATAGTTTTCAAACGAAATAATTAAACATTGAAGTTAACGTTTTTTTTGTCAAACAATCATGACTTATATTTACGATCATTTTTTTTTTTATATATACAGTAACAGTATAAATAATTAAATTATAATATTTTGAATAAAAGTTAGCGAATATGTTATACTTTCTATCAAAGCAAACAGAAAATAATTTAAAAAAAAATAGTTATATTACATTATAAATTAATTTTACTAAAAAATAAATTTATATACTGTTGTAAACGGTTTATTGAATTGTATAGTTTTTACCGAATTAATATATATTATATTATTAAATTGTATTTATGTGTAAAAAACAAAACTGTATGAGTCGTTTTAAATTTCATAATTAAATAAGGAATGATGTTAACTAACCAAGTTTATAAGTAGGTACTTATAGTCATATATGACTTCCTATTATATAAGAAAAATTGTTAGTGTATTTTTAAACACGTAGTAATTATACCTATTATTTTTCATGTTGAATAATCATTTATAATATAACAATAACAACAATGTGAACAATATAATGATTTCATTATTTTAAAACATTTCGCAACTCTTAAAAATTAGAAACATTTTAATGATAACTCAAAATTATGTATTGTATTCTTTATTAGCTTTAGATTTTTAATCCTTTCTATACAGAATTTGGTTGAAAAAAATCTACACATGAGAACGTTATGATAGTCGTGTTAACATTTTTATATTTTATCATTTTTCGAATCTCATATTTCAGGCAATGTGCCAACATAAAATATAAGTTACGACGGCTCCTGACTGAATTTTCTTAAAACGTTAGAATAAAATAATATCAGGATATAATATAAAAATAGGAATATTTAATATGCTCGTAGTGTTTTATTCTACCTTGTACACACTTAAAGAAAAAAATCTTAGTTTAATTATTAATACTTTAAAGCTATTTACCTACTTGTATATTTCCCGTTTTATTTCTTTTCTCTTTGTACTTATAGACTATTCCATACCTTACATTGTAGAAACATATTTATACTTATTTAAATAGTCGTTTAAGATTTCCAACAAAAAATTCATAAAAATGTATACTTAATTATTGATAAATATAAATAAAATATACAAACCATGTAACATTTACTTGAATACAACACTTATTTTGTTTTATTGCGTTTATATCATTTCCCCTCATTTTTCGAGAAAGATGGTATGAGATATAACTTATTATATCACTCTCAATACTCTTAAATGTAGACTAATAATTATTTGTGGCTATTCCAACATAACTCATAAAAATAAAAAATAAATCACAAAACACAATACTAGCAAAAGTGTGTCTAATCAATTTTTGTTAACGTTCTTTCATTATCTAATGTAATAGACTAACATCTACTTCAAATAATACTCATTCGTAATTTCTATTTACGAGATATTAAAATGCATTATGATGCAGTTATTTTGATAAAACTTTGTCTGTATTACCTATTTAGTAAATCCATTTTAACTGAATATTTAAATACGATTCATGTAAAATAATTAATGAGAATAAAAAAAACGTGTACATGAGTGACATTACACTATAAACTTGCAATTTGTGAATAACTTTCACAGAATCTAGATCCATGTAAACTAAATAAATTTTAATATTGCGAGCTATAGGTATTCAGTAATTTATATAATAGTTAGGTACTAAGTAGGTAGTGATTTTTTCGATACAAATTTATAAAATTTTATTGACTTATAAAACAAAAAGACTACCGATTTAATTATTATAGGATCCTGTTAAAAACAATTTATGATTTAAAACCTATTGAATTCTTCAATTTAAGTACACAAATTAGTTGGAGTATAAGTTTCAGGTATAATTTGAAGGTTTGGCGTAATTTTTACAGCGTACAATATTTATTGTATGTCATTGTTTTGAGTATTAACTCAAAAATAAATAAATAAATAAGTGATAACAATTTAAGTTACAAATAAAAAATAATGTTGTTAATAATACTTGAATTTATATAAATATATAATAAACTAAATCAATAACTTGTTTTTATACTGGAATGAATGTAGCTAAAAGACGAGTGTCCAAGATCCGGTCTCTGTTTCCTGTCTGCCTTTTATCATTTATTTATACAGTAAATAAAATACGTATTATATATATTTTTTTTCATAGATTACCAATGTTACTATAAGATTATATTATTTAACTGCAGTAAAAAACTTAATAATCAACAAAATGTATAAATAATTATATAATAACCGTTTTTTTTATATATATAGGTATATAAATAAAGCATATTTTGAAAAATTATTTTATCTGAAAAACTAATATTTCTATTACAATAATTCATAAATATAGGTTAAAAGGTTGAGGTCTATTGCAAAAATAGTTATTACATTAATCGTTATAAAATTATGTGACATGATACTGTATAGGTACATTTTGTTTAAATAAAAATATTAAAATTTCGAATATAAAGAAAAATATTGACACTGTACTTCATTATTGACTTGATTCATTAAAATTGATTCGTAATTTATTTTTTATCTTTTATATTTCTTCTAAAATTATCCCTCGTAACTCAAATAAAAGATTCTTTAAAGAAAAAAAAAACTGATTTTAAAAACTAACATTAATAAAATAATAAACAATTTAAGATACCATGTCAAATGTAATGTGATGTGCAGTATTGTTTTTTTTTCCTTGTAACTTATTGTAATATTGTAATATTGTCCAATTAAGAATGATAATACAAAAAAATTTACATTTATTTGTGTACTGTAAATAATCTTTTAAAATTATTGGCTTGCATAATAATTTAATATAATATAATATCTACTTAAAAACAATTCACAGATAATTTTAGAGATGTATACGTCTAGTACACGCACACAAGAACACGCAATTAATAATTTCCCTGTGAAATTTCATGTAATTAAAACTGTTGTGTTCGGTCTATAATTTTCAGGTTAATAATTTAAAGTAGAATTTTACATTTACTCATTGCCTTGAAGTTAATATGGTGTGCGAAACTTTTTAATCGGTGCAAGTTTTACAGTGCACAGGGAGGGTTGTCAATTAAAATTCTATCTACAAAACTTTATCATTCAACTCTACAAATTTTTAGGTGGACATGACAAAATGCCTCTAGTGTATATTGACGAAAAAGTTGTTTAAAAACAAAACAACCAATAACTAGGATTAAAAAGACTTTCTCTTGGTATATTACGGGAAAAAGCGACTTTGCGCAATGTTTTTCAACAAACTCAATTGCCGATGCCCATAAAACCATTAAAAGCTCCAAACATTGGTGTCATTGCGGTTTTAAAAGCTTTCTGACGATTTATGTTATAATGAACGAAAAGGCGAAATTTGAATTATTGAGGTTCACCCCTTTTTGAGCTGTAAATAAAATTTCATTGCATCGGTATCCAATAATAATCGTTTCCATAAAATAAAAAGTCAATAATCCATTCGAGTACTAATTATTATATGTATCATATAACACATTATAGTATTAGTTTGAGACTCTGAGCTTATAAAAGTAGCGTTTATAATATTATTTAGTGTTATTTAAATGCATATTTATATGTTAATAATATTAACTAACAACCCAAAAAAAAAAAAATAATAATAAAAATATAATATGTAATAATATACACTAATTAAATAAATACACAAAAGTGTTTTATGATATTATGTTAAGTCTTAATGATGCCTGCTTTGATTAAATGAATAAACTAACACTGTTCAATTTAGAAATATTATAGATAAATGTGATTTTTGCAATTGAAAATTTCAAAGGTTAGGTATATTTATATAGATATTCATATAATACCTATATTGGTATACTATCTGACAAGTATATTGACCATTATTATTTTGTGTATTATTTTTTTTCCAAACTCAGAATTCATTATTATATAATATAATAATGTAAAGCATATTATATATATTATATTGTATTAGGTATGTATATACTTTTAAATATAATAATATGGAATCTTTAAAATGCTACTCATCATAAAATGTCACGCATTAAAAAAAAAAAAAAAGAACCTATGCTTAAATTAAACTTTTGTTTCATTTTTTATAAAGTTTACCCATATGTCATTTTTATAATCTAATGTATTTATTTGCATAAATAAATTTAAAACGAATTAAATTTACATTAAATGTATTATTTAAAACCATTTCGCTATTTGTTTATATCTTGTACAGTGATCATCAATTATTTATACATATTTAAAATTATTTTTTACACGTCAGAGTGTATACCTATATGACTGTATCATAGACATTTTTGAACTTTTTGTTTCATTGAATTCCTGACTACGGAACCTTATACAAATTCTTTAAATAAACCCATGTTGTATAACAATATGTAATTATACTTATTATTATTTTAAATACCTTAAATGATAAAGTTGATGGTTTTATTTTTTATTTTTTAATTTAAGTGTTAATAATACTTAATTTTTCTTTTTTTGTCAAACTTGATAGAACGTCATATAATAAAATCATGAAAAATAGTACAAAACTTTTAAGTAACTAGATATTGTAAACTTTCAATATTTTTAGTTATGTATGGTTCAGAATTTTAAGTGGCAGCTGAATAATTCAAAGTTTGAAAACAAGTCTTGCTTAATATTTTCCAAGAAATTTGATTTACTTACGTATGCCTAACGGATTATTAAATAATTTTCTACTGAACTTATTTTGTTTCTAAAGTGTATAACAGGAATGCTGAATAGCGATATCATTTTGCATGATATTTGTTAACTTATACAAAAACCAATAAACATGCGAATCCACGGCATGCTGGAACTTTTTCTCTTGTAGTTTTCATTTTTTTTCCAACAGAGTATTTTGTTACTATTATTTTTTTTCATTTTCATTTCATGCCAACACGTTCCTTGGACTTTTTGAACCGGAAAAAAACGATTTTCAAATTATTGCACCAATGCGGATTAGTCGACGTCCGTGTTAAACAATTCGTATCAGAGGGTAAAAAGGTCAACGGTCCACTGGGCACTATTGGGCCCGAAGAACTGCCCTGCTGGGCGATTCCGGTGGGACAATTTTTCGCTGACTCTGAACCTCCCCCGGGTCATGTAATAACACGTGTGCAACACACACACACATATATATATATATGTTTTTATTTTTCTTCGAAAACAAAACAACAATTATTGAGAGCATTATAAATTAATATTGATTTAATTTCCATAAACTAATTGGATTTGATCTTATTAAATAAATAGAAGACTGTATAATAAGATGCTATACAAAATTCCAATATTAATAAATATTCATAAATTTATTCGTGAATAAAATTATATATGATAACTTTTAAGTAGGTAACATTTTTAATGTCATTCTAAAATACGAGGCTAATAAATGCATAAACATATTTAATAAGTTTTTCAATACATTATATAGGCTTATATATTTTTTAAATAAATGTATAACTTTTAACTTGTTTAAATATATTGCTGTATTAAGTTCTGCACAAAAAATACAGCATATGTATAATTTTACTTTTACAACGACGAAATGGGGATAGCCAATGTCCCTCCTAAAGTTCTAACTGATAAATCAAACGATTGACGTTTTATTCGAAGTATAGGAATGGTCGTCATTCATTTCCCGGGAAATTCATCGAGTTATTATTTTCTTCTTTATCATGTACTACGTGATTATACCTACAGCATTTTCACTGTTTTGAATTTATGGCAAATAGGAATGGTCGTAAATTATTTAAAATAAAAATGTTATCAAGTTATGTCAATATTTTGGATTTATTTTTGTCCTTTATATTTGTTTGGTTAAGTTGTGTGCAACCTCACGAAATAATAACTACACAACCACTGTGTGCAGGAAAAGGGTCATATTTTCGGGTCATAAATCTTTTTCAACAACACAACACCGAATGCCAACTGAGACGGTAGTTCAAAGTTTACTCCGTTCTTCCAAACACTTATAATATCACGAAAAAACATACATATAATTCACTCGTTTTGTTAAGTGCATATATGGACTATAATATTTGAATTGTTAAGAAATAAAATAAAAGTCTTCCAAAACTCAAAATTGTATGACGTTTGACTAAATATTTGTTTTTTTAAATTTTGTTCCATCATGTAATTTACCTTCCTAACAAGAGTCATCGAAAATGTTATCTTTCAAAAAGACTTCTTCATTTTCTGTAATTGAATAATACTCTTGAACACAATAACCATAAATATGATTTTTAAGATTTAATTACATTAATGTTACCAGGAACCAGCAAAAAATGTATAAAATAAACTATAAAGTTTTTTGTATTAAAAAAAAAAACCATTGTCATTTGCTATACTTTAGCTTAAATAAAACCGTACCATTACATAGTTAAACTACATGTAAAAACAACTCAAATTTTAAAGTTTTTTTGTTCAAGAAAACGAATCAACTTCAATGAATAATCGTCAACACAAAATAAAAAAATTCATACGAAAAATAAAATAATCAAGTCAAAATGTATTACAAGAAACGCTAATACCAATAATAAAAATTTAATATTTTATTACGTATGTGTCAAAAAACAACTATAAGCATATTATGCTATTTTAAAATGTGTACCTACTCGCGTTCGTATAAATTAAAGTTAATTGGTATAGATGAGTACCTAAAATTTTAAATGAAAATACGACGAAAAGAAAAAAAATTAATGTAAAACTAATAAAAATATCACCAAGATATTAATATTTAATAGATGCCTCCTAATGAATGCAATCAAGGGTAGTAATGAGCAAGCCTGGTCCAACCTGTCGTCAGCGATGCCATAAAAAATAAAAGGGATAATGAATGCAAAATATGCACTATATATTCTACAATTATGTATAAAATGTACATACTGTATAGCTGTAGTTTAAATTAATTTTCATATAAAAAATAATTAAATTTACAAATCACGGGTTAGTCAAATAGTGTTTACGACTCATAAAATATATACTCACTTACGACCTATTTTATATAGGTGCCTACCTACATATTTTCATATTTTCATCCAAATACTTGGTTCATTGTTTAAAATTAATATATGGACGATGTTCAAACTATTTTAGACATTAACTAAACCGTATAGCTATAATGTAATAGGTATAGTAGGTATACATTATAATACACTCAACTTGATTATTTTAACAATAAGTATTCATTATCTCGATTATAGTTTTAAACGTTTTCTAAAATACTATTTTTACATAATATTCAAGGTTTAAATATCATTATTATTTTTTTTTTTTAAAGAAATAATGCTTTTGATCATGAGTGCAGCGATGAATGTATTCTATTATCGTTTGTTGTTATTATTTCTTGAATTATTCTTTTTTTTTTTTAATTTTTGTTTGATAAAAGTATACCTACATTTAATTTCCTATTTCTAAACAGAATATTCTGAGAATTTTAATTTATACGTATAAAATGTTGGACTAATAAGTATTAAACAATTAATTAGTTAGAACTTAGGACTTAAATTTATATACTGTATATATATATTATATATATATATATATATATAATTTAGATGTAGCGAGTGGAATTACGAAATGTTGATGGAACGATATCGATTGATTTTATTATTTATTAAACTATACTTTAAATTATTAACCAAATAGCCTAAATATTATTCTAATTTTATTATATTTTTTGTAAAGAATTATATTTTATATCTCGTTTTATGATAAACTTAAACTAACCATTTCACATTAAAATAAAACAAATTATATAAATGTCATACAAAATAGTCTAATGCCAATTTACTGAAAAACCATGTCAAAGTGTCATAAACGATTTATAAGACATATTAATATACTTAATTTTGGATTTCATTTTTTGAAAACTTCAAAATCAATGCAATTCGTTTTGAGTCATAGATTTTTATGATAAAAGAAAATATTTTATAAAATCGTTTTTACGAAAAGTTAGGCGTTTCGCTTCACTAAAATACTAAAATCTCAATACTGGAATATTTTAAAAATATATTTACTATTTAATAACATATCTTATACAAGAAAATGTATTATTTTATTTGAAAACATCTTTTAAACTAAAAGCTTTTTCAGATTGAATTAAAAATATTACATTTTTTATTTTTTTTAACTTAATTTAAAATATACATATGTATTACTGGTATTTTGGTACAAAATAAATTTACTTTATGGTGGTAGGTAACCTTCTACCACCTTAGTTTATGCGTTTTTTACACTTTTATACTGAAATTTTACACTTAAAATAAATACAAATAGAAAGATTAATATATCTTAAAATATATTGTTAATTTGTGTTATGTTTGGTTTATAAAATAAAAAAAAAACAATCACATATAATTATAACGCTATATAAGCCAATGTAGTAAATACTTATACAATAAAACTTCTTTGAATAATATATTTTAATATTTTCTAATTATAACTTGAATGTGTTATTTAACAATTAATAAAAAATTTAAACTTTAAAGTTTTTGTAATCTGAAAAATATATTTAAGTTTTAACATACAAAATATAATTGGAAATATAGATATATTATGTTAAGATTATTACGTCATTCAATCAATGTATATATGTTTTCCTTTTTGAATAACTAACACTTAACAGTAATATTTGTGTTATATAAAATAAATGTATCATGCTAATCCCTAAATTATATTTTCATGGACAACCAAACTGCTATATAATATCTTTTCAAAGTTCTCAGACTAAACAACTTAAGACATGAGTTTAACAAGAGTTCTAACATTATAATAAAAAATAATAACCACTCTACAAAGACCAATGACTTTGAAACAATTTTATCACAAAAATGCATTCAACTAATAATTTTTCACATACGTATAAATTATTTGAAAATACTCGAAAATGTTATTGTTATAATACTCGTTTATTTGTACATCCAAGAATTTGCTCATCAATGAAAAATATCAGAACTATGCCTCAACACTGTGGCTAAAATTTTTATTTGAATATTTTATAAATATCTAGGCTCACTAAAATTAAAAGAAATCACGAGTTTAATCCTGGAGAGGTACAACTATAATCTTTAACTATGTCAAGGAGAATTTAATTTTAAGTATTTTAATACAGTATATAAGTATAATTATTACGAAAACGATCTATTTGAACTTAAAAATAGTCTAAAATGTCACTTATACAGTTGTATTGTAAAATTCTGTTCATAGTTTTTCGTAACATTTTTCAAAAACTATTGAGAAATTCGATAAGTTTGATGTTTATATATAATGTAACAAAGTTGTCTCCAAAATATATACAAAGAATGAAGGGGCAATCATAAATTATTGTAAAACCAATAGTTTTGTGCCTTCAAATAAAATTAGTATAAGCTAAGAAATACACGTTATAATTAATAATATACAAATTTGAAGTTTAATTTTTGTGGTATATTAATTATTTTTTACTAAATAATTTTGTATTGACTCAACAAAACTCAAAACTAAAACATACAATATATTGTAAGGCATGAGTATTCCTTTGATACTACTGAAAAATTAAAATATCTTCTCCTATCGTTTGTAAAACAATGACTGGTATTCTTAATGTATAACGGAGTATAAAGTCAATTATAGATGTTTCAATTGGGAACGAATCAATTATCTAAAAGTGAAAAATTAAAATTGACCACATAACTAGATACACATAGTTTTAAAACACACATATAGACAATTTTGTAACGTTTCGGCATCAGTATATTAGTCGCTTGGCTGTTTTTCCACCCACTACCACACTTCCGATTCCCAATCGAAAACCAAAGTAATAAAACTCGACCTAGAGTATATTTCTTCTTTTATACTTGAGGTTTATACTGAAGGAAAAAAAACTTACACAAGTTTCTTCATTTTAGTATTATATGAATATTGAAAAAGATATGCTTTCAATATACGATGCACAAAATCTAAAGAATAAATAAATGACAGTATTAATTATAAATGGTCGAAAATAGAAACTTTTGTTTAATATAAAATAAACATTTGCTAACAATTTTATCTCTCTTGGTTTTTATTAAAAATGAAATTTTAATTAAATATATCAAACAACAATTCTATATTTAAAAAGCATTAACTTACTTAAATATTGTATTATATAAAAAAAATTACAAACGTCATTGATAATTGTTATATTATTTAAATGATTTATTTCCTACATTAAATTTTTTATTGTAATTGCATAATATGTTCTAAACTTAAATTTTGAATACCTATTCACTTTGCTTAAAAATTAAAACATTTTAAAATTTGATACCAACGATGAATCAAATATTTAATAATGATGTTGCCTGTCATATTTGTATTTCATCATATAGGTATCAATAAATTAATAAATTGAAATATCAACTTAAAATAGTAGACATAAGTGTAGACCTTACATAGTTACATAGGTTTAAACAAATATAAAATTTGTCACATTTAGAGATTGAAATTAGTAGAAAATAAACTTTTTCCAAGTAAAAGTACTTTAATAGTTGTATCTAAAATTGTATTTATATAAATGTAACCAAAAATAATTTACTTAGGTATAGAAAAAATTATATAAATTCACATTCTTTCATTATTTTACACTAATATACTTTGTTAAAAGTGTTTTTGTACAAATGTAATGTAAATTTAAATTTGTAACAGGCATTTTCTTACATTGTAATATTAATAGGTATGTATTTTGTTAAAAAATGTCTGATGGTTTTTATAGTAGGTACATAATAATTTATAATGTATTATATTCTAAATATTTTTCTTTTGTGAATTTAGTATGTGAATATTTCAGAATATTTCCGAAATAGAAATTTGGTTTACAAAGATGAAATTTTTCTGTGTGTCATTTAAGATGAAACCTCTAACATTCTCTGATCTACGAGTTAAATAATTGTGTAAGTTTATGCATAGTAATGTACTAAGTTTACTCGTAAGTTTCTAAGTGCGTGATATTTTTTGTACGACGTACGATAATATTAAATCATATTTTTAAAAATTAGTAATAATACAGATATTGACTATAAATGATAATAGGTCCTTTAAAATAAAATTACCGAAAAAAAAAACATTAAAACAACAGAAAGTCAACAAGTAACAAAGTCTTGCAAAATCATCTACGAATAATATCCACTTTGTGCCATATGTATTTTTATCTATTATACGATTTTAAAATAGAAATGTTTAAGTTTATAGATACTGATATTATATATTGGATATTGTATTATTTGTTATTACTCTAGGAAAATATTTGTTAATATAGTTTTAGCAAACTTTAGTATTTAATTATTTATACAATTAATTAATTCAGCCATATCAAAAATAGAAACCTAAATAAGTAGTTCTTCTATGATAATTATTATCAATTATGATTATAGTTTTACTATAATAATTATCAACTATTATTAATGAAATTGGCGTAGCGGTCATGCAGTATGTTGGTGATGAACTGTCGATCGATTACGCATCGTTAAAAAATAAACCTGAAAGTCATCTCCGTGAAATGTCTTGTCCTATTTGTAATTTCTATAATTGCCTGTTGTAATAATTAACTCACTAACAATGGAGAAATACGGTATTTGATTTTTGAAGGAAAATGTCAACGGCCATTAATTAATATCAAAATCCTTCTGTGTATAATATTATATAAATACTTATGTAGTATGTACCTACAAATACGTATTTATGTAGTTTACGGATGACACGTATGACTGCAACAGATGCGAGTGTATACGATCAATAAATTATAATGCAATGGTTTTACTAATATTATTGACGTATATTGTCAAATTATATAATATAGTGCAATAATACTTACAGTTTATAATAAATTGGTAATTATCAAAGGTTTTGGTTTTTTACGATAAAAAGTAACAATATATTTTACTGATGATACTGCAGCCCTAGATAATATATATATATATATATATATATTTATTTATTTAAACGTACTATGCATAAATGTTTAAATAATAATTGTTTTTAAAATACAAATTGATTTTTTGACATTTATTCCCTTATTATGATTGAATATGAATACATGATAAATCATACAGTTATTAAATTATGTTCTATATGATTTACATCACAACCAACACCTTGAATCCCTGAATCACTAAATAAAATTTGTTAAAATATATAACTTTACAAAGAATACTATATACATTTTTAAGTACTTATGCGAAATAACGTAATATTTATATTAAAATTACACAAACTAAAAAGTATAAGCATTTTTTGATTTTAATAATACTTTTAAAAAATTAAATTTTATTGAAGTGTTCACAAATATTTTCTTGCTTTTTGTTTTGAAAACTTATCAATAATGTCGTTGAAACTGGGGATTGCTAAATAAAAAATATAACTAAGTTTTTTTGCCTGTTGTCGGAGAAATCATCTATCAAATGGGTTCAATGCAAACATCCCAAATGCCCTTTCATAAATATTATAGCCCTGTGTACACATAACAATCAGAAAATTATAGACTACTAACTATATGGTGTATATAATATGTAAATATACCAACTACTTCTAACTAATTACTATAGAAATTGATGAAAATGTCATTGGACTCTGTCTTTGTGGAAACTAGAGTATTAATGTACATTAATAAAAATCAATTAATATAAATTAATTAGTATTATCATTTATCATTTAAAAATGTACAAATGTGTAAAACTTTAATCAAATACATTTTATAATAAAATTATATAATACATTATGTTGATTTACAAGCATGCGTAGAAGTGTAGAACAAACAGAAACTGTTTTGTAATACAACCCATTATAGTAAATAGTTCTTCTTACACAAATGATGGATATTTACTTTACAGTTTACCTATTACCACGAGTTGACAAACTACTTAATTATTTATATCTGTGTATCGACTGTGTGTGGCATGTGCGCATTACCTTGACGCGTAGCTCTCGACTCGTATAACTCAACTCAGCTCTCAACTTTAAAAAAAAAAAACAGGTGATTTGTTGGACCGAAAATGATATGGCCCGCAAGCGGACAAGACTTATTTCACTGTAATTTCGTCACACTCCACACACCATTATAATATTGAGAAGATGTCTTCAAAACGTACAACATAAAGAATTTGTGTTCAGCAATATCAATTATGCATATAGCTTTATTAAAACAGTGATATGATCTATTATCAAATTTTGAAGTAAGAACATATTATAATAATATTATCTATATTTTTGTCGGGTGTCTTCACGATATTTTAATTTTTAAATAAGTGTTACGAGTGCGAATATTTTATACATTCGCTTAAACATCAAAATGTCGTAAAATATACAGACAATGTTCGTGTATTCAAGTTTTATATTTGATAATAAGTCACTTTCACTCTCATAATATATGAAAGCTTACTACACAAAATTTGAAATTTGCTGTATACAAATATTGTTATAATAATACGTTGTAAATTTGTAAAGCAGAGACAACACATCGTGATGTATTAGTTCAAGAACTTAAACTATAGTCGGAGTAGTCGCCTTTGTACAACTGTTGTTCACGTTACGGTTATGTTAACCACGATATTTTTCATTATAGTTCGTCTGATAGAAATTTTATGGCCACCGATCGTTTTCTCCTTGTTCGCCACTCCTTCCAATCCTCAACAGTTCTCATCTTTGATATAGACGTACATAATAATAAACATCTGACAAATACAATTTTTCTAATCAGTATATTTCTATAATATTGTTACTAGCATATTATTTCTGTTATACAATTTACCTAAATAGTTTTTTGGTGCAATACTCGTACTTCTAACATAAAGACACTTATTCATTTCCAACCATTCCAAAACTCACAAATCAGCTGGGAAAAAAATTATACATGTTTTGAATACAAAATTAAAGTATTTTTAAGTCTGCTGTCAAGTTTCCTGGCAGATACGAGACAATAGGGTGGCGCGTCAAGGTAAGACGCACGGTAATCATCTAAATGTATCTTTTTCGGAGGTTCTTCGTATTAGAGCCAGGAACGTCGTTATTTATAATTTGTTCTACTTACTCCATAACGTTTCTTTGTTAATATATTTTATGAAATTCAAATAAAATCACCAAAAAATAGTAATCGAGTGGTCGTCTAAAGATAAAATATAACCGTAAAAATGTATTTTATTATATTATTTACTTCATCAATGTTTGTATCTATTTCTCGAACGACTTCAGTCATTGTCAATCAAAATGTAAAATTTAAAATTTTCAATCAGTTCAAAGAAATTTGACAATTTAGGACTTCATAATCTTTTCTTAGCCCTTCGTTTTAAAGCACCAGATTTATCTTTTCAAAAAGACATGGTTATGATCTCACAGTTAATAGATTAATCAAATAAATATATAAAAAGTTTTAAACGGAGTTTTACATAATACAAATATACAATAATAATAAATACAGACAGAAATCTATGCTGTCTACGCTAACATAATCAGTACGACTATGAAAGCCGAAAGTACGTGTTTAAAAAAATTGTTGTAGGTAATAAATAATAATGTATTATATTAAGAAGCCGTCAAAGCGAATTGAATATACCAGCTAGTGTGTTGTTCATTGAACGATTATTTTTATTTGGTGGATCGAGAAGCACTTTCAAAAACAACGATAAAAAGTTGCGAGTTGAACGCGATAAGCGACGACCACTATAATTGGTTTTTATTGATAAAGTACATATTTAGGTAATTCCATTTTCATATGATATAATTTTAAAATTTATAAAAATGATTTATTTGTTTGATGTCATAATATATAGCAAAAAAAATTACGAGTTGATACATTATGGCCCCATTTATCGCTCCGTTCAGAACGTAAAATATTAATTTAACCTAGTACATAATTCAAACATTAAAATAAGTTTATTGTTTTTGGAAAATTAACCTGTATAAGGATTATAAATAATTATAATATAACCAATTAAATCGCATGTAGTGGTCGTAGAATTAGTGGCATTTTTTTTTTTATACATTTACGTCTATAATTTTTCATAAAATATATTATAACATTTATAACCCTATACCTATGTTTTGTATCATCAAAAATTGATATTTATAATGGTATGACGAAGGCAAAATAAAGTTACGCGGAACATGACAATCTTGAATACATCTATAAGAATACCTGTGAATATAGGCCTGCGTTCGATTTTGATTTGTCACAAGATAGAAGATATTTTAAAACTACATTTTTTTTGCTTCAGATATGAAGGCTTCATATAGTGACGAATGTAACAACATTTGTTTACATTTATATTTCTTATTCATGTTGATTACCACAATTATTATTCTAAAGTTCGATTAAGTTTTTATAGTACAATAAAATTATTGCTAACAATCGTAAAATAATGGACTTCTTGGTGAAAAATGTTGTGTACTACAGATAATATTTTTACCAGTTAACTACTTTTTTCAAAGATTTATTGTTAGTAAAACTTTTTAACGATTTCAATGATTTACAAGTTTCAACTATTTTAAATAACAAACAATTTAAAACATTTAATAATAATTTCAAATAAATTATATGTTGTGATAATGGTAACTATATTATATTACTTCGTGGCTTTGAAGGCAACATTATCGTACCTATACTATTAACAAATATATTATTATGTTATTGTATTAAAATATAGTTTTCTATGATTAGATATAAATAAACACAAATTATTACTATATAGGTACGCGTATACAATAAAACCAGCAAACGATTTAAGCAACAACAACAAAAAATGTCATTCTCGATTAGTGCGATTTGTTATAGAGAAACAAAATACAAAACTTTATAGTGTCTTTGCAGTGTTCAATTAAACGTATATTATGTTGTACTTTAGAACATCAATCCAAATTTTGGGAATATAATATATATGTGTGAGGGGAATGGGAGAATGACACTATAGTTCTGTAGGATTTTAAAACGCTCAGTCCGTCGCGACAGTCGAGTACGCCTCTCTTTTGCTCCGTCTTCTCCCCAGAGAACGTCGTCGCAGTTTACGAGTCCATTTCCCCAGACGCGTAACGAATTCCCCCACTCACGTATGTAATCACAGACCACGATTCATTCGTCGTTACACAAAAGGCCCAGAAATGTCACATAAACCGCGCAACTTTACAGCTCACCAAGCGTAACTTCCTCCTCTTCCTGTTGAAGCTATCTCGCCACTCGCGAACAAATTGAGTGATTCGGTCTGCAATAATGACATGCCGCCGTCAATGACGATGAACACCGAACTTCCGCTATACATATTTAAATATTTACGCATATAATAGTATACATATTTACAAACTACTTATACGAACTTGTAGATAATAATCGGAAAGACGGTCGTCTCGTCAAAGTAATATGCTTATTTTAAAACGGTTACTTACTATACTGTTTTAACTCTTAAACGAAACATCACATGGTAGCAGGTGTCTCGGTGATGGCGTAATAATCGGCCTGCTTGATTTCCGTTTTCCACTAACCAACACGGCACTAGTGACAAATAGAGACGAAAAACCACTTACGTCGTTAATACCCCACGAGTGGTTCGAAGATTGTTGGCCGCCTCGTATACAAGCTAAAATATCGTATATTCGTGCGTAAGTGTGTGTGTGTGTGTGTATTTATGTCAAAAATCAAAGTTCCTATTTCTATTGTCATTTCCGTGAAGCATCAAAATTGTATTAAATGGAAATGAAAAGCGGATTTAAAATGTTTAAAAAAAAAAAGTCGCGATTTCTTTGACGTAATTCTTTGTCATTTACGACTCTCGATATCAGTTTAAAATCGTCACTAAATCAGTTTAAAATTATTACTTTTATCAGTACATCACGTTATATTATAAACATTTTTAACTTGAATTACCTGTCCTAAGCAATAAATAATCTGAAAACGATGAATACAAGGTTCAAGACGCATTATTTTAATAGGTACATTTAAAAAAACTCCATGATATATTTATCAAAATGTATAAGTAAACTGTAATTAAAAATTAAAATTAAATTCCCCATTCCCCAATAAAAATCGTTAATATTATATTACTTATGACTTATTAAATATTTTTTATTACACAACCGTGTTCAATAGTGTTTAAAATATTCGACGATGACGAATGTTTTATTTAAAGTAACAAACCAATTTATATTATTTATTGTACTCAACTATAAGGAAATTTAATTCTTATACGGTTTACCCTTTTATGCTAAACAACAATGTATGTTTACCTTACAACCCATTATTTGCATATGAATGTTTTGCTTGAATGTATTAATTTATGTTTTAGTTTTATAATTGTATTATGGTTGAAAATAAAAATCTATACCTAGCTCAGTTTTAATATTCTGTGTTTAATACATTCTATATATATGATGAACTTGCATATTAATTTCTACAATTCAACTATCTTAAATAAGTATAATAATAACTTTATTCACGTTACCTATATGTAATTATTGATTACATACCAATATACAATTCACGTATAATACGTGTTTTAGTAGGAATTTAATCGAATTTGACACCATATGAAACCTTTCAAACTGTGTTTTTAAATACAAAATACCTATGACCTATTGGCTATTATATGTACTTTAATTAATATTTTTTTAAAACAAAATACACAAACTAATAGAATTGTTTTAAGATAGTTAACGTCGTGATATTGATGAAAATAACACATAAATGCATAAATGCATATTACAATGTAGGTAATATGTATATATAAATAAGTATATTATAATATTATACCGTTTTTGGCGGACAGAATACTTTGTGGCAACAATAAATGGAAAGAGAAAGAGGAAAACCTCAGTATTTTACGAGATCGAATAAAAACGGATTACACTTGGGGCTTGGGTGAAAAGCAGAGATTGTCTTCGTGTCCCTTGTGTAGTTGGGGGACCTCGGGGGTGAATTTATTTGGCGTCCCAGCCAAGGTGAGGGGCGATTTGTTATTTTTCGTCGAGTTACTAATACAACTTTCTAACGCGCGCGACCGGAGCTCGGGAGCTGTATTATGTATAGAAATATTTTTTTTGGCTGCAATTCGGGCCGGAAAAAAAAAGAAAAACGAGAAAAAAGAAATATAAGAAGAAAAATCAGACAACCGGATAGGATTTTATGTTGACAGGGTGAAACATGGCTTTCTACACACCCTTAAGACCCTAGAATTTTGTTTGACTTTTGGTATCCACCCGGTAATGAATTAATAAATAACAGTATTAAATTGATAATTAAAATATAATAATCATGAAAATAAAAATAAAAAGTTCACTAATAATAAATCAACCATATAATATTAAAAAAATCTTTAAAACACATTTCACAACATGAATATTTTAAATCTTAGAGATTGTTATACATATATAAAAAACAAATACTTATGCAAATAATTTAGGTATTTAAAAACAAATGTAATAATAAACTATACGTTATCTACTAATTGTTATTTAAAATGTTAAGTTGAAGAATAATTATTTTGAACAAATTTTATATTGAAAATAAAAAAAAAAATAAAAATTGTTATAAAATATAAATTTAAATATTATGAGCTAATAAAATCTATATTTTTTTTTAACATTAAAAAAAAATTAAAAAGCAATAGTCGTGGTGTACTTTCGACTAAGTCAAATAAATAGGTATAACGAATCAGTTGATACTGTTTAGTACCTATCCATAAATTCTAGTTTTATATTATTATGTCAGCAAAATTGCTTGTTATACATTTTTTTTATAGCTGTATAGGTTGTAAATAAAAAAAAAATTATGATCACATGTAATAATTGTACCTATTAGTATTTTTAAAACCATAAAGGTAGGTACAATTTTTCGTATTTAGTACTACTAGTATATTATATACTATTTAGTACTTTAATTATTTATAACTAATACTTATTTAATATCGTATACACTTATCTGCTTTGTAGTAGACTCTGTATAGTTATAGCTTTTAATAATTAATACCCAACTTATAAGTTTTTACTTTTTTACTTTATCTTTTAGTTTATTGTTAAATATTTTTGCAGGTATTATAATTCTGCGTAGGTATGCAAAATAATTACCTGCAATGATAATTATCAACATAAATATTGATTTATCAATAATTATTGGCAAATCGTAGAAAAAGAAATCGTAACCTAACCTAACCCTATGCGAAAAACAATTGACAATTTCTAGTAGCACTTAAAAGAAGGGTTACGGTTAATTAGATTATTTTATAAAGCGTTCTTTGAAAATGGCATTTGTCCAAAAAAAAAAAATATTAAGTGTTATCGATCGACTAAATGTGCTGGAAGTTATTACTCTATAAACCCTGTTAAGATAAAACTTTGACAGGAGTGCATATTATTAAATGGTGTTAAATTAATATATACGATCTATAACTATAAGTCAATAGAAATTTTCATTCAAAATAATAATTATTATTATTTTTTCTTTTTTTGATATATTCATAAATAATATTTTATTGCCATCGAAAAATAGTTTTCACCGATCCAAATAAATTTTAAATTATTGCTATATTTTAGGTCCCAAGTACATTGGTTGAAATGCCACTTGAACTTTTTATACTTAGTGTATTTCTTATATTTTATTCTTTAACTTAATTATATATCACCATATTAACTTATAGTTATACGATTATATTAGTGGTAAATAATTATGTAAATAGTTATTCTATAAGTATTACCTATAGTTCAATGTTTATTTAGCACTTTAATATTATACTTTTAACTTTTAAAACATATTATAGGAAGATATTATGAATATATAATTTTTGATTAATATAATAACTAAACGTGGAGGGTTTTCCAGAAATCTTTTTTACCATTTAAATTTTAATACAATAAAAAGCTCATAACTTTTTATTAAGAAATAGTTTACTCTATAGCACAGTTTATGTATAAAATAAAATACATAAAAATAAATATTTATTCAGCATACACAATATATTCATTATTTACATCGTTTTATTATTATTGTAATAGCTGATAGTCCTCTACCTATATTATCTTACTTTAGAACTTTTTTTAAAACAGTTCATTTATTGGTTATTAAATTAAACGTATACAATGGAAATTGGTAATGATTTATACTAAAACAATTATACATTCATGTAAATCAGTACATTTTATAAATAACTTATAATGTGAATTGTAAGAACTATTTTCATAAAACGAAACGTAACCATTTCCCAATTTATCCATATTATCTATAACAAAAATAACATCATTATATTATTGCATTGTACGCACATAATATACCCTCCGCCCACTCGTAAAACAATAATTTTTTTTCTAGTTTACTCTTTCTTTCTATTTTCTAAGACTACCTCTAACACTGAAGTAACGCGTGTTCTTCTAGTGCGATGACATTTTTATTGAGCGCCGACAGTCGTAAATACGATTCGGTGAATATAACCGGGTTACATAGGAAAAAAAGTATATAATACGGACGAACCCGGGCAGTTATAATAAAAGTCCGAAAAAAGAGGAGGGTCTTCTTGAAATATAATGGTGCCACGTTGTATATATTTTTGTAGAGTTAATGTGACTTTCTCATAGGTCACAAATCATTGTTACAAGCCTGGAGAAAAAAAACTATGGATTTGTCGACTGTGATGCTAAGTTGTTAGTATACATTACTGTTATTTTTTTGGGGGGAGGGGGGAATTATGAATACATTTAAATTGGATATCACTCTCAATGCATACCTTTATAATTGCTAATTATAACTTTTTTTTAAAATAACCTTGACGATTTCCAGGTATAATGCTCACCTCACAATCACCTTTTAAATGCAATTTTATTGAACATTAAGTTTTGAACAAAAAGTTGATACCTATGTACTCAAGTCTCATAGTACACCGTTATACTGCATTAGTTCACCAATAAAAATGTATTTATAAATACTTAATTAACAGTAAGTTAAATAATACGAATAATTAAAATTAAATTATAATACTTTACTTTGTGTAATTTTTTAAAAATAGATGATAGATATTTGCATACCCTTAATTTTCTTTGTTTTCAAAACCACCAAAACAGTTTTAACACCAAAAAAAAAAAAATTACCTGTATATTCGTACTTTTAACTAATTTTCATTGAAACATTTTTTTTTTTCATATTATATCATTTTATTATGTCTTACATAATATTATAATGTTTATTTTTTCTATTACATAAGTATAGGTAATCGTATTAAGAATTATTCAAATTATTATTGGTGGAAATCTATTAAA
>VUJU01000554.1:60323-95907 GCA_009835225.1 Aphis craccivora
TATAATATCATCGGTAAACCGTAAATCACTTACTACAATACTTACTACCAGTGCTTAAAACACATTATTTATACTTTATTAAATCTTAAACAAAATGTAGAAGATTCACTATTCTATTAAAACAAATGTTGACAAACTATACAAAATAAGAAGCCTGATTATCTATTGTGAACAAATTGCTAAAGAATGAAAAACTTGAGTTCAAAAAACTTACATTACACTGTAATGTTTAAACTTTCGCGACAAACTGTTATTCTGTATTATTATTATCCAAATAAAACTTAAACGTTGACTTTGCACGTGCATATGTCTTATATGTTCTCATTTCAGACTTCATAAGTATAAATATATAATGTATATTTCAAAAGAAACACAACAATTTAAAAGTAACGGTTTACCTACGAAAACGTCAACTTGCACTAGCATGCACGAATGCATTCAATTTATATTGACCTAAAACAAATAATATTACCTATTGTTTTATTTTAAAAGAAATAAAAATAATATTATTAGAAGTTTATAATAGTTTAAAATTACGTTTAACATATTATTAATCTAAAATCCAAATGAACAAGAATTAAAACAAAATCGTCGGTATAAGAAATATATACAACCATTTTTCACATCCGGATGTCCTACTTTTAATATAATAATCGCCAGTATAGACTATTAAGTTTAAAAGGTATTAGTTATTATTAACTACTAATTAATAGCTGCATAAGGTTAGGTAGTAGAATGTAGTTATTTAAAAATTAAAATGCTATTTTGAATATAATAATTTTGCTAACAATATATATATATATATATATATGTATATGTACTTAATGTATACACTTAAACTTCTTACGCTTACGATTATAGCTTTAGATTAAATAAATCACATACACATTATACATATTATAATTTAGCATTATGAGTTATTTTATTATTTCAATATTTAGTTAACATAAAATCGTACATTTTAAATTTAGTTAAAGTTGTGAATAATGAAATATGTTAAGCTATTTGCGATTATGGTGTTACCGAAGTGCATAATATACAAGTTATATAGGTTAAGTACCTACTAAACATTTATAATATTACATATAAACCGTTTGTATTTAACTATCAGTGGTATAAATATATTTTATAGGTAAGAGTAATAAGACAATATAATATTAATTATCATTACTTTCCTTTTGAATGTTTGAATGCTGTCTTTTTAATTAAAATCGTCAGAACACAGACCATCTGAAACTAAAAGAAAATTTAAAAAAAAAATCTAGCGAAAAAGTAATACGATAAGTTTAACCCATGTTAAATTATATTTAATTACCTGTAATATTATCTACCGTGATTTAAACAATGAATAATATACATTAGGTATTTAAGAAATTATTGACTCAAACAACAATTACGCCATTAGTCAAAATAATTAAATAATAAAATAATTTAATAATATTAGGTAATTGTTATACCTTACAATTTTTGATTCAGAGTGGATCGGTAAATAAATTGATTTTAGAATTATGTATGTAGTTTTTTATTTTGTTTTTGTAGAAAAAATGATTAGATTTTCTATACTTTAAATGAAAAATGAAAATTTTTCTTTTTTCTTTTTTGTATATCTCAAATATATATTACCGTAGAAACTTTAATTTAAATGTTTGCTTAATATATATATATAATTATATTTATTTATTGTATACTTGACAACCAGAGCTCGAATTTTAAAGCATAATAAGCAACCGAAAAAAGCACACAACTGTTTTAAAAAAGCAAAAATGAAGTATATTTCTTTTTTTTAAAAGCATGACCAAAAATTATGGAACTAGTTATAAAAATGAAAAATTTGAAAAAAAGTTTGTATTCTTAGTTTTTAAGTTACTTATTAATTAATTTTTTTTATTCTACAGCTGAAATAACTGAAAAAAGCAAAAAAAAAAAAAGAGCATTTACATAAAAAAAAAAGCAAAAATAAACTGGTTTATTTGGAATCAGAATGACGTGTTAACGTGAAACGAATTTATTTATAAAAATTAGATTTCTATCTCGTGTATAAAAAAGAAGCATATGCTTCAAAATCCGAGCCCTTCAGATAACACTTTTAAAATATTTTTGAGTTACGTATAGACATTTTCGATTTTTTTTTTTTTTAGTTCTAACTGTAAGTACATCAGAGCAATTAAAAATATAATTTTTATATAAAGTTCTCTGATAAATATAATATAAATATTTTGATCTATCTTTAAATTTAAATTTTTTAGTTTAAATACAAAAATTTAAACCATTTAGTTTATTATATTGGTTTTGAAACGTTTTTGTAAATAATTTTTTATGGTTAAAAAGTTCTTAAAATATTTTATGTGCGGTATGCTTTTGATAGGAAGTTTGATGTAAATAATACTTTGGTTAATATGTTAAAACTAAACAAAAAATCATTATTAAAATAAAATCTGAATAAAAATTACACTTGAAATTTTTATTATACAATGTTCATTATTGAGTCAAATATGATTATAAGCCAAAAGTTACCAACCCATCAAATGTAGCAGTATTATGTACACACAATATGCCATTTTTTCTGTCCATTTTTCCGCATATTATCATGTTTATTTATATATTTTTTTACCTAATTTTTAATTATATTAATAATACAATTAAATATATCATTATAACAAATATTTCATATATTTTTATAATAATATAATAGCACCCTGCATAATTTCATATTTATATATATATATATATTTGTAAAAAAAAAATATATGCCAAAATTATAAAGTATAAAAAACACAGATCACTCGTTATTGAATATCTAAAACAGTTTTACAGCATAATTATTTTAAATATATTTAATAATAAATAATAATAAACAACTAAACAAGATCCACGGAACATTTTAAAAATAAATTATAAAAGCATTATTTTCCTTTTAAAAAAGCTTAAAACTTGAAACTGTCTGGTCGGATGGTATGCATGCGGAAATGATCAAAGTTTTAGATGAAGATAACATGTTATACAACCTATAAGAACAAAATTTGTAAAGTACCTACTTAAAATATATTTTCGTTATACTACAAAGAAAATCGAGAAATTTTTCAACTTTTATACTATATGATAATATACAATAATAATAATAATAATAATATATACGAGTAATATATGAATTAGACCATAGTAAATAGGTACCTGTATATTATAATAATATTATTAATAGGTAATATGCTATATATATTATATACACTCAGACATTAAACTACAATCAATTATTACATATTACAGTAACTTTACAATGCATGTATACTACACACAATAAGTAACATATATTTATATCAATACTTATATAGTTAATATACAACTAATAACTTTAAAAGTACCTATACATCGTATATTTTATATGCGCGATAGTATTATTGATATATTATGTATTCATCAAAAAAATTATTGTGGATAGGTACCATACATTAAGCATACATTTCAGACATATTTTTTTAACTATACTTATTGTATCTTATATTTTATTAGAATAAAACCATGTAACAAAATGAGGGCTGGCAGGTCAACAGTGCTAACAGCTCCACTCTTGTACAATAGCAGTTGCTGGCATCCGCGTATCTACACCAACGGTCTATTATTTCGCATAACCGTATCGGGTATTACAGAGAGTGCATTCGTCTCGTTACTTACAGTGGCCATACTCGTCGCTAATCTTATGGTGATAATCACAATTAACAGTGACAGATATACGAAATTTATACACCCACAGGTAAAAT
Organism: Aphis craccivora; assembly: GCA_009835225.1. NCBI lineage: Eukaryota > Metazoa > Arthropoda > Insecta > Hemiptera > Aphididae > Aphis > Aphis craccivora. The sequence continues at coordinate 64,079 of VUJU01000554.1, forward strand.
ATTCTATTCGATTGCATTATAATATTATATAGTAATTTATGTACATTTTATAACATAGAATATAAAAATACCATATATATATATATAACATGTGTAATCAAAAAAACAACTTCTTTACCTAGTGTTTTGTTCCCATTTTCAGCCTCGGTACTTGGTGACATCGCTGGCTTGCAATGACTTGGCCATTGGATTGTTAGTCACGCCGTTAGCTGCTTTTTCAGCTCTAGTCCACTGTTGGCCATACTCGGAAATCGTATGTCAAATTCAAGTAAGCTAATTATTCGTGTATTGTTCAATATAATATATTTTATATGCATATATATACAAGTGTCAAGAAAAAATAGGGTTTGCGCGCAATTTTCATCTAAGTCATATTTGTGGTAAAACACTTATCATATTATCATGAAACTTAAATGAAATAAAAAATTATTGTATTCATTTATACAAAAAATAATAATAAACATTAATATTTTCTTGTTAGATCTTTAGTTTGCTGTAAATAAACATTACTTAAATAGTAACGTTTAAGATATTATATCTATTTAAGAAATAGAAATATACATTACAATAACTATCCCATACTTGCAACTTTTTTTTTATACGTTTTCGACTAGTGTATTCTCGACATACGCTTTGATAACGAAGATCATGTCAAAAAAGTGTATAACTACACTAAATAAATCAGAATGTAACATTGATTTGTTTCCTTAACCTTGATACTTTTAAAAGTTTTATTTGGTAAAAAAAAGTTCTGTTTTTAGTATGTTTTTCATATAATTTTCAATCCGTTAAATAACTGAATCGACCAACTAAAAAGGGTGCCAAACTTTTCCAAAAGTAACGGTACAACAATTCCGAACAACGCTGGTTATGACTTATGATGAACAATCGTAGACTAAATTAAAATATATTTAAATGTAAATATTAAAACATTTATAGGTATATATAATATCAAAATGTTAAATACTTCATATTGAATTTAATTCACGATTTAAACCACTGCCTAAATTATTAAATAAAACACTAACTTAAATCATCTCTTTATGCCTTTGAGACACGCGTTGTTAATAAGGGAAATCGACAATAAAATTGATGTAGAAAATAAAAACATAACAACATAACAACATAACAATATGTTTAATCCCACAATTTTTTTTTTTATTATAATAAGCAAGTGGCGACGCTTGTTACAAGGATCGAGAATACAAAACAAATAACCCAACACATCACAAACAGCCTACTACGCATTTTTGTTGTTTTCCTACTATTGGTTAGTTGATATACTTATTTAATATATTATTATAATTTATAGCACATTATTCAGTGATGGTAAAATTTAGCTAATATCAAAAACCGCCATTTATAATATATAGTTTCGCTTAACAGGACTCGCGGGAGGTATTACTTTTAAACGTAACGATTGAACATGTTATTTTACTTTTAAGATCCATTTATTTATATCGAATAGAATGATCTAACACACATATATATATATTGTATACGATCCAAGAGAGTAGTTTGAACTCTCTTCTCTTAGTCGAGCTCACCCCCACCCCCTCTCTCATCCATAAATTTTCTGATATATTTTATATAATATAAAGTAAAACTATTTCCAATAGCGTTGCTAAATCCACACCATCCCTTATATTGTACAGGGTGAATGTACGGTACCTAATGCTATCCAAATGACTATATACCCGACATTGAGCTGTTACGCGCGTAGTCCCAAGGAAATTATTAAGACACTTTTCAGCGCGGTATTATATTTCCCACGAGATGCACATTCGAAACCGTTCGAACGGTACTTCGCGATCGCGTTATCGAAATCCTCTTATGATCCCATTACGGGGCGACGATGGGTGGACGGACAAAGTTTTCCAATGGACGATCGCGGCGGCGTATATTATACTATTACTATTATTATTATATGCCGTATAATATGCGTGGCACGGTCCGTTGTGTATCATAAAAGAAGTGAAAAAGATCGAAATAATTTCGTTATGACGAATGGACTTACGAGGAGCCGCTATAGAAGCGATGAAAATGACCGGCCGCATCGATCTATGTATAAGACTATACAAACGCAACAAAGCGATTATTGTGTACGATATCGACGAAAGATGACTTTATACTTATGAACGATTACGTCGCTACGCATTTGCAGTACCTATATTTGTTACCGGCAATGATGATGATGATGATGATTAGATATACTATTAAGAACGACTGGCCAACTGGGATTAATAATGAAATATTGCCTGTTTTGTGTAAGAATTTATATTATATAATATTATATTATATCCTATCCTTTATATCTTTTATGACATTTCCCAATAGATTTAGGAAATTATTCTAAGGTTTCTACAAGTATGAATATTGCAGTATGATAAATAGCTGATTCTCGTGGTATTAGAAATTAAAAATTGTTTTCAAACAACTAGTTTAATTATCATTAGAATGTACTTTCAAATTTCAATTACTGTAATTTAACTGTATCCAATTTATGCCATTATTTCGAGTAATATATTTTATTACCGGTATGACAAACACGTTTATTGGCATATTGTTAAGTTTCCACCCGAAACATAATATAGACAAATTTTAGACATGTATCATGTAAATTTCTATATGAAAATAAGGACACCTGTACGTAAATAAACAAATATAAACAAATGCATACCTATTGTAATCATACATGCACGAGGATAAAATTAAACACACTACTTTCTATACTGCGTAAGTGTATATCATAGAATTTTTTAACGTTATCTTAACTATCTTGAGTCTAGACCAGCGAATATCCAGAAGATCCAGGATATTTTGACAGGGGGGCACAATAATCATTCTTGTAAAATTAATTTTAAAATATAATTAAATTAAATAATCTAATATATATATATTACTATCTATCTTACATAACAACTTATATTAACTTATATACTATAGTACATTACAAACTTAATTCTTAAATATCTAATTGAAGTTTCTTATTATGTTTTGTAGAAAATATTTCCAATACTTCTTCTGGGGCTATTTTAATATCTTTATTAATATTAAGCATTGCTAAGTCGTTGAGTCTACTCTGGTTCATTGTAGACCTTAAATATGTTTTTATGCGTTTCAACAAACTGAATGATGGTTCTGAAGTCGCTGTTGTAACGGGTATAATAATACATAATATTTTTAACAGGCACTCAATATTAGGAAACATATATGCAGATTTATAAGCTTCATAGGTGTATCTGCCTTCTCAGATTTTGCCTTCCATAACTCTTTCCATAAACACAGTTCTCCACGAAGTAATTCAATGCTAGATGGTAAATCTGCTTCATATTTTTGAGCCGCATACAATATTTCTTCATCACGTGTATCATATTCGAAATAATATTTTGGAATAATTTTCCTTAAGTTAGAAATTATAACATTATTATCTTTGGGAAATCGTAAATTTAATTCTGATATAAGGTAATCTAAATAAGGTAAAAAAATATTTATTCGATAATATTCTGCTGTATCATTATGTTTAGGTATAGTATTTGCTCGATGTTGTTGTATGTTTGTTATTCTGGGAATCCGTATTTCAACATCCATTTTTTCAGCTTTAATTTTAGTTTGGTCAAAAATCATTTTAAATTCGGTTATTGAATTATTTCTTATTGTATCAATGTAATATTATGTAATATTATCAAAAGGTACCTACAGATTCTATACAGATTCAGGATCCGCCACTGGTCTAGACTTATTTCATACAAATATAATCTGTGTATCTTTTTTTACTACATACATAATAGACTTATCGAATTTAATTTAATTAGACTTTCAATTAAAAATTGAATAAAAGACCTTTCGATGAAACACAAAAATAAACTAATTTTAACCACGCAAACTGCGTTTTAACTGTTTTAAGTTATCAGTCCTATTATAAGTCCAAACAAAGCGGAAAGGAAATTTTAATTCGTTATAGTATTGTTATTCGAGTAGTAAACTATGTATACATCCCCAATACCCATGGGTGATTTTTACCTACTATATGTCTCGCGTGGGAATTTCCATTTGTCCTATTTTACCTTTTACCTAATCTTACATTTCATTTTGCAATTACATTTTAAATTCCTGTGTTTAATAATTAAAGTATTGAAGTTTACAATACGTGCAAATATGCCATACACGCGAAACGATCCCCAGTATCGCTATCTCATTGAAGTTACAATAATAATAGTATAGCAATCGTTAAGAATCGTCCATTAAACTTGTTGTATAACGTTGCATACGATAGTTTAATTTACATAATTCCTAGGTAAAGTTTTTAATTATAACAATATTCCTAATAAACCAAACGACAATGTGTTTTATGTACCTAATAAAAGATACATTTTAGTCATTAGCTAACAGCTCAAGTTAGTTTAGATATTATTATAAAATTTATATAGTTATTTTCTAAATTTTCAACAGTTTCGTAAACATAAATACGATGGTTCATTCAGCATACTTATTCTTATTTTCTTCTTTAATAATACAGTTTTCCAAAATTTGATTTTTGAGAATTTTCGTGCTACTTAAGAAGTGTCCAAGTATGTCGTGGAGATGCAAACTTTTATTCTTCAAATTACAACTCCTCTTTTCTACTAAAAATAAAAATTCAATAGATAATTTTCCTAAATACTTTGAAACATCAAAATCAAATTTCATACGAATAGTTTTTGATTTATTTTAAATCGTGTACTGAGAATAATAATAGATCAAAGATAATGGGTTTGAAAGATATATAGGGGATGTATGGTTATTGAAAAATGTTAGTGATTAATATTAATTTATCAACATAAATCATTTCTAAAAATGATCCAAATATAATATATTTCAAAATATTACAACCAATAATATTTTATATTTTTGTAAAACCGCTTTTAAGGACTATTATCCGTGCGTGTAGTATAAAAATGTCTTCTGACATGTCGATACATAGTTTATTATATATATAGGAAAAATAATATAAGTTATGAGCCGTTTTCGAATTCAACAGATTTTTACAGTACGCTAGCTGTAGGTAATATATAGTCGTGAGAACGCACAGTGACACAGGGTCCTATTCACGATACGCATTATATAGATATGGACACTTGAGTCTATATTAATTTGCCAGACAGGCCGTGATCGGAATGGAAAACCGCTCGCGCGTGCGGACTCGGCCGATACGCGCGAGCGCAGCACGTCATCGGGAAGATTGAGACGAAGACAGAAACGACGACGACGACGTGAGAAATACATGTCCGAAGTAGTGTAACAATAATGGCTGTTTAACATTCAGCTCGTTGTCCGGACGAAACTAACACTAACGAGTATCCATAATAATACTCTCAATGTACATAGGTACAATTGATTCTCTTGAAAGTTTAAAAAAAAAAAAAAAATAGTTTTCTTTTTTTTTGTTATTATTATTATTATTATTCGCGCCTATAACCCGCTTATTCGACGTTATTTCGGCGTCTCGCGTGTCCGTTTAGCAGTTAATCGGGTAATCACTCTTGCAGGCCGGCCTTTTAAAATTCAACACCGGTCGGAGTAGATTGCTTTTGAGTATTCACGGCTTTGACATGATTCATCGAGACCATACCCGCACCACCATCGCCCCCGCGTCCAGTCCCGCAGCGTTGTACATATTATAGATATAGTACTTTTATCATATTATTTGCACAGCGCTAAGGTATATACTACCTATGTGTATATATATACGTATTTTATGTATATATACGTGTAATTTATATAAACAGTTTTCTAATGTATCATTTTGACGAGCCATCCTTTTCGCGTTCCTTTAACTGCAATCTTCAAAAATACAATTTTTAAAACTCAACTCGAAATAATAATAATATGATAAATAATAAATTATACACGATCGTTCCGCACAGTGTTTATTTCAAACGCTTTAAAGACGATGTGTCACTGTTGGTACGTTAATTTACAAGACTCGTATAATATTATACGTATAATATAATTATAAAATACATGAGAGGTAAATCGGTTTAACGAAGACTCATAATCCACCCAAAGTTGGGTTGTATCTAAAAGTTGTTACACCACAATATTGCAGCATAAGAAGTAATAAGTATCATAAAAGCTAAAAGATATTATTAAACTTTTAAACGTACGAACTATAACTTAACCTTGTGAAGTGTATACATAATGTTTTTTAATTGATATAATATACATCAAAACAAACGGTTTCGTTGTTTTATGACTCTTTTGCAATTTCAAAAAATCCACACTTCTTTATGCAATATTATTGAGTACTTGTATCTTATTTTACTTTTAATTAAAACGTCTTATCAGTCATTAAACCTATACAGTTGTTTAAAAAAAAATTGCTCTAATTATATTAAAACTAAATTATTATTGTAGAAGTCATCATGTTTGCATCATTAGGTAAACTGTTTTTTTTACGAACATTAGCCAGATTTTAAATTTAGCTTAACTAATTTAAATGTTAAACACAGATGTATATTTTATATTGTACATTGCATATTAAAATACAGACAATTAAAACTAAGTGTTTCGTAATATTTATAAACACACTTTAATTAATTTTAAAAATTCAAAAAATTTCATTTCAAATTTGCTAATTTTTTTTTTAAGCAGCCTTATTATATATTTTTGATGTACCTACCTACCTACCTGTTAATCTTGTGTTATATTATATAAGTTGTACTATAGTGAGTATTTTTTAAATATAGTTCTTCATTATTTTTATTTTAAATTAAATGTAAGTACACTACCCATTGAACAAAAGTCTTTATAGGATTTTAATTAAGCGACATAATAATAATTCTACTCAAATGTCTTTCATGGAGATAATTGTACCTATATCTTGATACTTCTAGAAAATTGAAATATCTTAACAGAGTTGTCAACCAAAAATATCAACGACACTGTGATTACGTATAATGTTTAATGTAAAATTCAAAACATATTACGTGTTATTAAAATATCCACACGTAAATGATGAAACATTATTTTAAATTTGCTAATACAAGCACTTAAAAAAAGTGTAAATAATAAAAGAATACAAAAATAAAGTACACTCTTGTGTACTATTAAAACGTTAACCCTTCACTGGCAGGTTTTAAAAACATGTGAAATAATGCTGTTCTGAAGAACGTGCGTTCTTGAAAAAATTATCTTTTTTGTACTACTTATAAAATATTCTATAAATATAATCTGACACTATATTTTAGCACCACATATTTTGATCGATATGACCTATATTGATAAATAAATTAAACACGTTACTTAATAAATTAAAGTTATTTTATTAATTTTCGTTGTCATGTTTTCAGGCTCTTTTAAGGGCAGCTTTGCCACAACAAAATGCTATGATATTAGTGTTCATGGCAGTCGACAGATACACATGTATGTTGCACCCAGATAAATATCACAAACATTCGAGTAAAAAAGTAAGTTATGAATTTTTTATCATAAAAAAGATGGAAAATATAAATTTAGACGAGTAATTGCAGATAGCCGATGTTGTTTATAGTGTTGATTAGGTTAACTAACCAAAAATAATTGAAATTTGAAATTTCACAGCTAAATAATGTATTACATGCATTTTGGACAATGAACAATAAAACAGTGTTAGGTATATAGTTTTGCTAATTACACATCACTTGATTCATGGTTCTGAAATCGTATAAAAATAATTACTGATTCGTACCTTCAAAAATAGATGCTAAAGACTATTGAGTCTTGAACAATTATACTTATATAATAGACATACTTCAAACACCAAATGTTTACATTAGACAGGTATAACAATTTTATTTGTGCAATAACACAACTTCTAATTGTAACGTTACATTGAGATAATAGTAAGCGTTCCATTATCGTTATTGTGAGTACCTACTGAATATAAGTTCCCAATAAATATCTTATATCTACTATAGCCGTGTACAACAAATTTAAAAGTTTTCTAATGTCTTGTTATTTAGGTAACTAAACTAAGATATATAGTATTCGAATAATATACCCATTGCCCATTAATATCCACAACACTAACTCATTAAATTTTAATAAATAAAATACACCATTATGCACTGTATAGTATTTACATTATATGAACAAACAAGCTTATACTTAAAAAATAAAATTAGGTACCATCATGTTTTTAATTCTCATCATCACTATAGTTATACAGTATACATCACTTATACAGACAAGTATACTATATTGTTTATATACCAGTATCTTTCATAATTTTATTTTGAGACTCGATAAATTACTTATCAATTTGTTTATTAAAAAAAAAATTTCTTAATAAATTACATAATTACCCATTTATATTCCAAACTATCTTTAATGTACCAACAATAATATATGCAATTACACAATAATTTAGCTTGTTATCTCTAATAAATATCTATACATTGTCTTTGTCCAAAACCCCGGGACGCAAATAACCTGTAAAAAATATAATAATATACAAAATATGTCGTTCTACTATACTTAGTAAAAAAAATAATCATACGTCTGTATCACACTGTTTGTATTCGAAAATAACTTAGAATATAAAAAAATAAAAAACAACAATTTTGATATTGTATGGACAAATTTTTTTCCATCTTCAATGGACATATTTCGATGTCTTCACTCTTTAATATTATATGTATATTGTCTATACATACGGAAGTAAGCTCTTCTGGATTGTTTTATGCGCGGAACCGTCTTTTCGATGTAAATACTGAATGACTAGTGAGTACTGTTTTTAAAAGTATCTATATACTTCAGGCGAATAACGAAAGTAATTATTTATGAAATTTAATACACGTATCTATATTGTAAACCTTATTACTAATATAAACATTACACATTTTAAATAATAAATAAGTAAATTTTAATGTTTCCACTACCAACCATAAAACCAGCTCTCTCGAGTTTAAAAACATTGAATTTAAAATCTCTCAAACTTCTCATCTCTTCTTAGAACCTAAAATGTGTAGATACTCATGAAAACAATTATTAAATAACTTTGTTAAATTTTATCAAAAATCGACATTATATTATGTGCATACTTCAACGGAACTCACATGTCTACAAAATTTAAAATTATTAAAATATTTATTCTATGAACATCAATTCATTTACAGGTTATCCAAAATTAAATCATAAACATAACTGATAATGTCAAACAAATAAAATCGTATAATAAAATTTAAGCACACTTTGGTATATTTAAAATCGATGAATAATTTCCATTTACAATTCGTAAAAGATACTTTTATGTTCAGTTTCTCGTATTTTCGATACATAGGTCCCTCTATGCATGCACCCATATTTATAAATCTTATGATAAATAACAATAAAGCTCAAATAAATGGTTCATAAGCTTCAGAACACATAGATATTTAATGTTTATTCGTATAAACGAAAATTGAGTAAAAATGAAAGTACAAAATATTTATTAAGTATTCGTTTCGAAACTATAACTAGGTAAAGTAAAGTATTAAACAACATTAATCGTGCTTATTTACACCAACAAAATAATATTATTTTTTTCGATTCTCCAGATCATCATAATCTATATTTATACTACATTTATATTATGTCAAATGTTTATGTGTTTTTGTATAATTCGCTATTGGTAATAATAAATTATTTCATATTTGTAAGATTCTTTGCGGTTAACCAATCAATAACATAATAATTTCTCATCATGAGAACCGAATTGAGTTAAGCTAACTATATACCTAAGTTACTTATGGTTACCTGGTACATTTATATACAATTTACTCAACAGATTTTACAATACAAATGTTATTTAAAATATATATATATATTTTTTTATTTCAGATTTCAAATAATTTTTTTTAATTAGCTATATAGAGTGTAATTTCCTCTAAGTTCAAACGTCATTTAAATTTCTATTTCCGATTCACATCATATGTATATTACTAGTTTTTCCTGAAAATATCTTGATGAAATATTCAAATAGCTGGGTTATAACTTATGAGTAATACATTTTCCATTTCGACTTAAGAAATAGTTTAGTGGTCTACGTTAGATTCTTGAATTCCTATCTATGCACTTTGAGTAAGTAAAGGAAATTAACATTTATAAAGTTTCAATTGAAAATTCTCATCGGCCTAAACGTAGGTAGTGACAACAATATTAGGAAAAGGTATCATTCACAACATTAAACTTAATTGAAAGGTCAGGCCAAAGTCGGTGCTATCATTAAAGCATCCATAGAACGTGTTCACTGTTTCGTGTACACTTTAACCATGTTATGATACGTATACCTAGTATACTATAATAACGTTCCTGAAAAATGCTGATGGAGAAGCAAATTCATTCATTTTCATAAACTGTCACAACTAATATTTAATCTTTAATATTTTGGATAAAATATATTATGCAATATAAAAAAAAATATATAAATGGTCTTTGTAATTCACTATAAATATAATATTATAATTATTATGGCACAGAACATTGAATTATAAAAAAACATGTTCAGTAACATAACATTTTTTAATGTTTCAACATTTTTACGAATGCCTAAATATAGAAAAAGAGCATACAATAATATGTTCGAAATATTATTTATTATTTTGTATCTACTAGTATTTTAGCTCTAAAATCGTTTCCTAATAATTTATGATCGGTCTACGTGATGTGTTTTCGCAATGTAACCTATACAGGAGACTGAGAAAAAAATATAATATAAAAAAAATAATAAAAATATTCTTTATGCGATTCATGAATATGAAAAAGGAATTATAGAAAATTCATAAAACCAAAAAATTTTCAAGTATTTAGAAATATGAAATACGTAAATACACCTTTATTTTATCATTATAATTCAGTAGTTTTCTATATCCGTAAGATACATTTGTGTGATAAACAAATTATAATTTTGCATGAAACACTTTATATTGCTATATATTATATTAATTTGGTTTTACATAAAAATTGTATAAGAAAAATTACAATTATAATTAATTAAACAAGAAGGTGGGACAGGTGGGTGGATCACTCCTTCGCCAAGGATTGTACAGAAAGTCTAAGTCCAATGTTATAAAATATTTAATGATATAGTTTATGTTATAACTTTTATAACACATGCAAATTAAAAATTATTCAACTAAAACAATAATTAAAATAATATTATTAAAAAATTTTGATGACATCAATTAAATATAAGGATACCTAAGTACCTAATAACGTATAAGTTAAAAAAAGGTACGTTTATTAAAAAAATTTCATTTATAGGTACAAGGTACACTAATAAGTATAACTATAGTATTTTTTTAAAAGTTATATAGAAAAATATGAACATAACTTGTATAAATATAATAGGTAGGTAGACAAGTAGTAAAAGTTCTTTATTATTTAATAAAGCATAAATCTTTAAATTTGTTTATTTTCAATATTCGTTTAATTATTAATTAATATAATTAACTAAGAAATATTCTAAAAACCCAAAATGTAGGTAATTATATTCTATATTGTACTTTTATAGATATCATATTAAATAATAAGTTTAGTAGTAGTTTTAATAGGTAGTCTTCGTAAAACAAATCCAAACCTAGTAAAATCAATATTGTGAAATAATAATTATTTTAGTTTGTAAAATAAGATTAAGTCAATTTTAAGTTGTATTCGTATATCAGTGTTCTCAATTTGTAGTAAACAAATAAATCATAATTACAACTACAGATCAAGTATTTTACATAACAATCAAATCATCCAAGTAGTTTTCATTAATGATAACACTATGATAATACATAAATGCCAATATATTATTTGACCATTAGAGTTATCTAATACAACTAATACAAGATATTTGCTACTTATACATATATTTTGCATTAGAAGTGAATTATTATCATTAATTTACATTCAATAAAATTTGAAGGAAAACGTTTTGTCTAATTAAATTCAGTTCAGTCTCGTGTTGAGATAAGTCTATATTTATTAGGGCAAAAGCTATCAAATATGTAATAAGATTTTTTTTTACTCTCTACATCCCCTATTATCATTACCATTGCTACAAATATTTAATCATCGTTTTAATTTTAATTTTTTTTTTTATCCAACACACATTCACACGCACAATGTTGAATGTTCAACAACAATTATTTCTATTAATGTTTAATTTTTTTAAAAAAAAAAAAAACATTTGGCCATTTCAAACAAAATCACCTAGGTAATAATGTTTAAAAATACATCAATCTTTTTGTGAAAAATATCAGTAAAACGTATGTTTTAAAATTTAACGTCAAGCAAATACTCGAGTGAATAAGTTCAGTTACATTTTGTTACTGGTTGATTTTAAAATAAATTTTTCAAAATATATAGAAAAATATATAAATATGCACTAATATGTCGTTTGTTTTTATTTACCATTTGGTATTCAATTGTAGGCACCTATTTAAGATTCTGATTGAAGTGAAAAAGACATTTTTTTTATTTTTAACTTTTATAAAAAAAACATTGAAAGAAATACGTTTATATAGATTGGAAATTGGACTTAAGACTTTTGTGATATAATATTTCTAATTTCGCTTCTAAGGTTTAAGAATTGGTCAGTCGACATCTAATTCTGATCTTGAAATAAAAATAATTGAGTTCAGAATTAGAAAAGGTACGACATTCCGATAACAATAGTATTGTACATTTTTACTATAAAAGTACAGTCAAAATTCCCAGCCAAATGATTAAAATCTCGTAAGTACTTAGTGAAAAATTAGAATGGTCGTTTCATACTCTAAATGTATTTCTAGTATGTTGAATCTAAGTTAAATCCAAGAAAGAAATTTATCCTATAGGACTTGGCGACTTCTATAGACTCATGAGGGAACATTTTATACATAGGCAACTACTTATGAAATCAGCCGTTGACCATGTCATTAGACATTATGTTAGAACTTGGTACTTTTACGTCGTAAATGATCATTATAGTATGAGTATAATTCAGCTTTGTATTCGATTATAATAAATATAAATATACGATTACTATTATACATTTTATGAACTCACATACATCATGTAAACAATTTATATTCTCTAACAACAAAAAAACCATTTTATTTTTCACTCAACTTATAATAAAATAATTTCAATGAACTCATGACGATTACTGCGATTTTCATTTTAAAAAATTTCTTTCCTATGGGACATGCTGGAGAATTTTTTTATAAATGTGGTTATAATGACGTATAACCTTATGTATTATATATATATAAAAAAAAAAATCAAAGAACGAAAATAAAAAATCTTGTTCAGTTATTTCCTCGTAAATCTTTCGAAAATTAAAATTGAGTATCGTTTTTAAATAATAAAAAAAAAAAAAAATACGACAGTCACGAGACCTGTTAATTATGCAGCATAGGTACGCAGTTATTCACCTCCATAAGATAAATAATAGCAATAACGCAGTGTATAGGATGTACACATCGAGTTCTTAAAAAATATTAAGTACAAATTCTTATTTTAATATATTACTTCTCAACTGAATGTTTTCAATTCAAAATAACTACTTATAATCTACTTGTTATTAGTATACTTATACGTATTAATTAGGTATTGCGTACCATTTGTATACCTAACCACAATATAAATTATTGTACACACAACACACGTAGTTATTGTATCTTAGAATTTAATTGAAAAATTAAAATGTTGCCACAATATTCCACTTATTACCAATAACTCGACTTTTGTTCTTACAGGGCTGTATGTTGGTGCTGAGTTTGACTCTAGTGGGTTCGTTAACTGCATTCGGTGCGGCGGTAATCCGCCGAGGTGGATATTTCTATAACGGCAATGGATTAATGGCGTGCGAGCCGTTTTATCAAAGGCCGAGTTTACGAATATTAGCCGCCTGCTTGTTTTACTTCCCCACTACGATGGCACTCATGTATTTCTACGGGTCAGCATTGCACGTGGACAGGCTCCGACACAGGCAACAAATCAACATATGTGCCGTTCTAGTGCAACCAATGTTACCAAATAGCGCCGGAAAGGTACTTATTATATTATAATATTATAATATAAAGACACAAGTGGTATAGTTATGGGTAAACCGTAAACGTTATGGCACATAGTTATTGTCCAATATTGAATTTTAAATGTACAATTTAAAATACGATAATATCAATGTTTACGTTAAAAATCAAACAATGTTTGGTATTGTTTTTATTAACCACGAAACATTTGCTTTTTGGCTATGGAATATTTAAGTGCCGTTCGATCAACAAGGGACGTGTGATGTTTAACGTCTGCAGGGAAAGTAGAGTAAATAATTGTAGACAGTTTACTGATTTTATTAAATAATATATTTTATTTAAATTTTAAACAAACTGAGTTACATTTTTTTAAATGTTACTTAACTTTTAGCATAGGTACCATTATACCAACGATAATAGGTATCTATAATATACAATAGTCTGATATTTAAGTGTATGGCGGACCTCGTCGACCAATATATGGCTACAACTCCTTTGCGCACATTTACCTTTTTTACAACTCGATTGCGCACATATATTTTGGCTAATCCTTATAAAAATAGTATTAAAACTCTGCGCACATATTTTCCTTCTCACTTTAACAGACTATTATTATTGGACTGTCTGCTTCAAACAGGTGTCATACCCCTAGTAATAAGTGATGGATACTTTTATAATTTTGTTTAATTTATTTATTTCACTGATACGTATAAATGAATGTAAAGTATAAAATTATGAATCAAATTTCGTATGAAAACTTAATAATGTTAAAATATGTGGACCGAATATTTTTAGCTCGTGCGAATGCACTATATTATATATACATAAAAATACATAGACGCAATGCAAATGCTTTAGTTTTAATAACCACCAAAAACAGTATTTTTTATCTACTTATCTGCTTTATACGAACCAAAATCGAGATTTGAAAAAAGATAAAAGGGCACTTTTTGAAATGTCTGTATTTTGTACTATCTCATATAGATATATGGTATATTGGGACAACATTTTCCCTCGTCCAAATATCAAATAATTTGTTAATATTATATTATTTGCATATGCATACCTACGAATTTCTAAGCCATAAACCACTTTGTGACAGACACCATTCGAAATATTATATAGGTCTATAGTTAAATAGGGATATTAGATATAAGATATATTATATATATTATATATTAGACTAGGAATTTCTAGTGGTAATTATAAATAATAATATAGGTAATAATTTTAATTTGTGTTAAGGTAAACAAATTTTAGTGAAAATTACGGTACCTATTTATTTTATTAATTGGATTTTAGATTAAAATCTTGATTCCGATTTTAATTATTATTGCAGGTATTACGACATGTTTACGCTTTTAGTAATAATTGTTGATAAAATCCGTACCTAAGCCCTTAGCAATATATTTTCCCATCTGCAGTCGTTTCAAAATAATTTTATTGTAGTACTTTTTACTTCTTATTATACTCATTTCATCGCGACAATTTTAACAGCAACCATAAACTGCAGTAGGTGGTGAGTAAAAAAATGCATATAATATGATGATTAAGTATATTATTTTTCTAACAATCCATGAAGTACCTATAACCAATTACTAAAAATGACTAACTAGTATCTAACTATTATAATATTTTACTATAAAGTATAAATGTATAAATGTAGGTATTAATCAAATACAATGATTTTTTTCCTGAGTAGGTACGCAGTTTTTTGTCTATAAAAATTGAATCAGTATTAAGGAACTCGGAGTTATAGAAAATGCTTTATTGATATGAAAAAATATAAATATCTAAAAAACATAGTTATTGAGTTAAATTATGGAGAGCTGGAATATCGCCTGTTTAAAATAAATTGAATGTACACGCATCATGATATTACAAATTACAATATTAGTTGGAATTGATTTTTTTTAGGTTAGACTTATAATATCTACATAAATATTAGGTGTTTCGATTATTTTTGTAGACCATCATAGCTGGAGTATTATAAAATAACAAAAATCAAAGAATATTATTATAATATTGTGTAATGACAAGTGTGTTAACTGTTAATAGGTATGTTATAGACAGTGGCGAAGCTAGACAATTTTTCTTGGGTAGGCCCGATATTTTGATGGAATAAGGATTATCAATTAATATTTTTATTAAATAAAAAACATGATATAAAACATTCATTTTTGGAGAAAAGTGGGTAGGCCCGAACCTACCAGGCCTACCTGCTGGCTACGCCACTGGTTATAGATATTTTCGTTGATATGTTCTAACATCGGCATTCGGCAATGATAAGCAATTTTCGAAATCAATATTTCTACTGTAAAATCATGAAAATAAAATATATTTGACAAATCAATAACAATATGTATAATACGTAGACGTATTATAAGTATAAAGTTGATACCGTGTCGATTTTTGTCGACAATACCTAACTATTTCCCAAAAAAAATATCATATAGGTAGTTTCGCTAAAAATATAGACAAAAACAACAGACAATTTTGCGCCCCTCCCGTTAAATATTTCTAGATCCACCCCTGTCCACAACATGAAAGTTGATAAAAATTAAATAATAAGCTCGAGCAAATTGATTTGATTTAGAACGCTCTCGATGAAGCATCTGATCGATTGGCATCGAAAGAACTGAGGCAGAGCATACGGACAACCAGGGCTATGGGAGCGGTAGCATTAGGTTTTATAGTAGCCGTAACTCCTTGGACAATTCAAGAAGTTGTAACTGCGTGTACTGGCACAAAAGTACGTATTTTTGTTTTCATACGTCATAATAATATGATATTAGCATTAATATTGTGATTCATGACATACCAGTCATACCACTGAAATGAGATATTTGATTAAATATTTACCCGTGTATATATAGATGCCTCCAGCTGTAGACTTCATAATCACGTGGATAGCACTAAGCAATAGCTTTTGGAATCCATTCATATACTGGGCTTTGAACCGAAAGTTCAGACGTATTAGCCGTAACATAATCAAAACCAAAGTAACAAATGTTAATGATCCAATTTGTATTCAAATATAAATTTTAATCTTTTTTCCTTTAGATTTTTCGCCGTAAAAAATATAGTTCTAGTGTTATATCATCGTCTTGCAATGTTGGACATCAGGAAAGTTGTTGCGCCAATAGGGACATGTGTTTTTCAGCCCTCCAAAAAGACAACGAAGATATTATTGAAGTGGACAGACAGTCATTAGGTTCTCAAGACAGAGGAGGATTTCCTCCGACGCCACCTCCACCACCTCCTTATCATAGAGGAGACATACAACATTGTCATTCAAGAAGATACTGATTATAAAAAAATTAAATAAATTGTAATAATATTATATTAGGTAGGTACGCAAGATGATCAATCAAATAACTGTATATATGATCAGTGTATATAGAATTATAGTTAGAGCGATTTAAGAATGGTCACTGTTGTACAATTATGAATCATATAATAATAATCGATCATTTAACAGGGTGGCTCTAAATAATAGAGGTATTTGTAATTAAAACCTCGGAATATTTAATATAATATGATATTCCTTTTAGTTTTTAATATCGATGTACCTATATAAAACTGAATCCAAATATATTAAGACATACAAAATTAGGTATTAAAGTAGGTATTTAAATAGTAGGCACAAGCAATATAATTTACTTATTGATTCCTAATGGTTATAATTGGATGTGATAATCAAATAGCGTAATTTTAAGAAGGCTTTTTTCAATTGTTTTATCATAATTTAATTAACTATAGCTTTAAAATGACTAAGTAGGTATCTAAATTATATTTAAGAAAAAAAAACAACATCCTAAGGTAGATAATAAATATTTTAGTCATAATTAAACATTACATGTTATGTTAATAAATCATTCTAGAGATAATTTTTGATACTCGAGCTTTCTTTACCACCACATCTTTTGGCTTTGACTTAAACAAGTACATTATTATTTTGATATTATATATTTAAATATATCAAAGAAAGAAAACATTTTATAGAAAAGAAAATCATAGAAGTTATTGAGTACCAATAGTATGAGAATATTAAACATGACTAAATCAGTATTTATAGTTAGATAAATATTCTGAAATAATAAGCGTCTTATAAAAACAAACTAACAAGTTAACTAGGTAACTATAAATAACCGAATGGCAAAAAAAATCTGCAATATTAATTATTAACTAAAGATTTTTAATTAACTTTATTTGGACTAATTAAATACCTACTTTCATTATAAAAAATTGATTTTTTTAAAAAATGATAGCACTATGATAAATATTTTTAAGTGATATCAACTAGCTGAATACAATACAACATTTACAATCACACTCACAATACTAAGAATATACGACAATTTCAAGTATATTAATCACAACACTTATTCTTTTCTCAATGTTCTTTATAATTATTAAAACCGATACCTATATTATATAATATAAGTTTTTGTTACATAGGTACATTTATTACATTCATAAGCTCTTAAAAAAAAGAATACTTGATGATAATTTGTTTGTATATTACTCTTATAAGTTATATTTTAAATTATTATGGTTCTAAATTATTATAAAAAATAATACTCAACTATGTTTTAGAATATCTATTCAGATTAATTAGAGGATGACAGGTATTTATTTTAATAATGTACAGTAGAGGATAGTAGTTAAAATTTGTTTTTTTCTTTTGATAGGGGGAAAATTAACAGGGGAGGAATATGGACTAAACTGAAAAATTGTTTTATAAAGTCTATAAACAATATTCAGTTTAAAATTTACTAATAAACACTTAAGACTTATAGTTAGAATAAATACACTAAAAAATAAACATACAACACAAAATATAAAATAGTAGTCCACATCATTAAAATGTTTTATAATCAATACTTAACAACATTTATTTTTTTAATTTTCAATACACTTATAGGTATGATAACAATAAGTCATAAGGTTATTAAAACTATAACATAATGATGCGATACTTAAAAAAATTTATACTATTAATTTTGGGTAGGCACTTACAGGAAATAACAAATACATTCATAAAATGACCATAACTAAATATTTTTTTTTTAAATACGTAATTGTTATAAGTATTTGAATTTTGAATCTGTAAATATAATGACTAATGAGATATAATATGTAATCATTGTTATATTTAGTAAATAGTAATAAAAATATAATACTTAATAAATTAGAGTTTTGTTTCTAATACTTACTGTTAATAACTAATTTGTTTGTAATTTTACAACGTACATACGTAGGCTACAGACTAATTTATTAAATCATTGCATTTACAATATTACAATACAAAATATAGGAACTATAAATATATATATTATATAAATTGTACTAATTAATATTTATTTTAAATTTAATACTTTGTGTTAATTGAATAAATTATGTACCTTATTTAAGAGATAATATATTAATATATGTTAAATCTATTGTTGTTTTGATTTTTTATAATGGTTGAATTCTATAGATACTTGACACATTGAATAAAATATTATGATAATAATAACGTTTTCAATCCACGTATCTAAAAATAAAATATTAAATGAATCAATATAATATTGTTAAATTGATGATAAATATTACTCACTTAGTAAAAATATTGCTTCAAAAAAACTCAATCCAGCATCAATACCACCAAAAAAAAAAAAGTTTGAAATGGCCGACAGCAATGTTAAAGGACTGGTTATAAATGCTAAAAACCTCCTTTCATTAGGATCACTTAAATTGTACTATAATCATATAATAAAAAAATAGTTATGTATTATTGACTGATCTATATATTATTTTAAAGTTTATATATTTATTGTTTTTTAACTAATCCTTTCCAAAATTTTTAATATATAACTCTTTGTAGTTTTGTGATAAATAGTATTAAAATTACTTAATATTGTGAGCAAAAACAAATTTACATAAATATAATTTCTAAGTATTAATATTGATATTTGGACAATAGAATCAATAAAAATAAGATAAATAAAATAAACATATTCACCACATAATCTATTTTAAAACTCCTAATTCCATTGGTCTAATAGTTAAAACCTTTAAAATAAATAATTTTAATTACTTTAACATAATGTAAATAGTAAGACGATTTTCCAAAAACCCTTGCAAGGGTTTCCAATGTGATGCCTATGAAGTTGAATAGAGTCCATAAGAAAACTTCCCATGATAATCCATGCCAAATGAAAATAAATGCAAAACACATAAATGACCTAGTTAATTTGGTAACAAGACTAACATTTTCTGAATGATATCCAGATGGTCTATATATATACCTGTAAAATAACAATATAAATATAAGCACAAAAGAAAAAATATATATTTTTATTAATTCTTTCTATAGTTAGTGAGAAAATAATGCTCAAATTTTATATTTTTTTATTTGTTTTTATTTAATATCTATTAAGCACTAATTTCTCACTTTGTAAAATAAATGTAATAAAAATATATTATTTAATGAACTTAGTAACCTCTTTTCTCAATATCTAATAATAATATAAATTGTCTTATGGTTCAAAATTAGTAAACATTAAATTCATTTTAATATAAAAAAAAAAATGACTTGAAGTGCACTTGAGTTAGACAATATTTTTTTGCGTAATTAATGATTAGTATTATAATTATTGAAGCTTGGAATTCAGAAATCACTTTCCAACCATTATTAAAATTAATCTACATACTTATTAAATATAAGATACAGTGGGAATATCCAAAGATAAAAGATCATAGCAAAGCACTGTGTCATTCTCAGATTAAATATACATTCAAAAATGTTTATTCAACTAATCAACTATATAATTTAGTATAATATGTAAATTACAATTGCTTGTTTAGAAAATTAATAATAATATAAATAAAAAATATTCATTCTACTTTAGTAAGTGCTGGTAGCTTGTATCACTGTTAATATTTTAATTCAGTTAGGTAAAATTGGTAACAAAATGTATATACCAATTTTTCTTATTCTAACTTTGAGTTTTGTTACAAAACTAACAATTTGTAATGAAAGACCAGTGATTGGAGTACTAACACAAGAAGTTTATTGGTCTAGTTTTAAAAATTTAAAACCATCTAATTATTCGTATATAGCCGCATCTTATGTTAAAGCAATTGAAGCTTCTGGAGGAAGAGTTGTACCAGTTTTTACCAACAGAACTACTGAATATTACATGTATGTAACAGCTGAATAAATTACATACATTTCATATAACACAATTAACAATTAACAATAATATGTTATAGCAATGTAGTAAGAAAAGTTAATGGCATTCTAATCCCAGGAGGAGGATGTGCATTTAATATTAGTTTTGGAATAAGTCAATCGACAAATGAAATTTTTCACATTGCAAAACATGTAAATAGTATAATATGTCACATTATTAAAGAGATAAACATCAATCTATAAATACAATTTTTCTGGATCAAAATAACTTTTGTCTAACATTTAATAACATTTTTTTTTCAGATAAACAACATAAATGATCATTTTCCAATTCTTGGAATTTGTCTAGGATTTGAACTTCTTTTAATGGCATCAATAAATGGGAAATTTCCATTTTCAAAATGTAATGCTCAAAGGCTAAATTTACCTTTAACATTAATACCAGAAATGGAAGAAAGAAGTATTTTATTTGGCAACATGCCTGAAGATATTCGAAACATATTACTTACTAAACCAGTCACAGCAAACCATCATTCGTATGTATTAATTTATTTATTTATTTATTAGTTTTGATATATTTAAATAATGGAAAAAATCAATTATTACATTAGAAACATTTCTGTTATAAATTTTTAAGTAATAACAGATAAATGATAACTCATTACCTATTAAAGTAAGTTTGTAAGTTTTATAATTTTATGAAAACTCTCAATTTATAGTATAACAAACTAGAAATTTATTCTATATACTGATTAGTTTCAAAATAAAAAATTAATATGTCTTATTTGCATATTTATTAATTTCATACAAAATTGCATTTTTATGCATACTGTTCAATGTTTTAAAATCGTCTATAAAAACTAATGATTTTTTTTTTTATAATTTATAAAGTATTTAATACAGACAACTTTTAAATGTATTTTTTTGAGTTTAATGATTATCATCGCCAACTGGCATTTTTTTTTTCAAAGATAAGTAACATTAATTTTTCATTTATTTAATCAGACAAATTTTTAAACAGTATTATACCAACAATACAAATATGCTTATAAATAATAATCATTATATTTATAATATAATTTATTCTTCTGAATTTTAACAATAAAATGTTGCTAAATATTTTAACATTTTTACATACATATTTTAGAATGTGAAAATATCACAACTTATTAATTATTCCAAATTTAACTGTACATATTTTAATATTATATGTAATTATCATTTTTTTACAGTAAATGTATGGAGAAAAAAAACTTTACGTCAATGAATTTGGATAAATTTTGGAATCCTATAACATTAAATAAAGATAAAAAAAATATGACATTCATATCCACAATAGAAGCAAAAAAATATCCATTCGTGGGATTACAATTTCATCCAGAAAAAAATGCCTATGAGTGGGAAAATAATGACCCTCATAGTTGGCCAGCAATATATTCAGCGCGCTATTTTTTTGATTGGTTTGTTAATGAATGTCGTCAAAATAACCATAGATATATCAAAAATAGTACACTAGAAAAAGAATTAATTTATAATTACCCTACTACATATGTAGGAAAATTACACTATTATTTTGAAGAAGTATACTTTTTTAGTGAATAAAAATCTATTGTTGGTTTTAAATATCAATAAGTATAGTGTAGCACTATAATTTTAAATAATATATTATTTTACTTCTTTTGGCTATTATTTATTTATTATTTTTAAGACTTATTGTAAAGAAATATATTATACAATTATTTTACATGCAAATAATTATAAGTATAATAAAAAAAAAGGATGATTTAAAAATTATATTTTTATATATTTTCAATAAAACTGATAGTTTATACCTACACATTTTACACAATTACATGAGTTTCAATAACATCAATGTTTAGCTATTTTCTTTAAGTTTATCAACCAACAAATATTTCACTACACTGAATAGTAAAGTTTTTTATTGAATGATTTACATTTTCTTAAAGAATAATGTACTAAATTAAACAATAGTATTTATAGTAAATGTTCTCAAATAAGTATAAAATTAAAATAAGTGTACAAAGTTTATGTAGTTAAAATGTTTGTATTATTAACATTTTTAATTTAGAACATTGTCCTAATTAAAAAAAAAGAAGTATGTTACCTACATAATATATGAAAAAATACCTAATAATTTGATACAGCTCTAAAAAATATGTATTATATAATAATATAAATTATATTATTATTATAGTAAGCTTAAAATTAAGATACAATCATCGCTGCCTGGTCATTAAATTAATGCAATTATAAATTACAAGTAATTAATTTAATATTAAACGGTTTCAATAATAATGTTGATTAAACTATTATGATTGAAAATATGGTCTAAAAAATAAGATAAATTAACTCTAATCAGTAGCCATTAAATAAATTATTAATAGAAGAAGTTCTTTGTCAAGATCATAAATTATCATCATTTTTTCAATACTTAAACTAATATAGAAAATATAAGCTTTTAAATAATTTTGAACTTGTAGTTTATTTGAACCACAACATTTTAAATTTATTACATATTCTAATCAACAATCAAAATGTATTTACCAGTTTTCCTTACTCTAATATTGAGTTTTGTTACAAAACTTATTATTTGTAATGAAAAACCAGTGATTGGAATACTAACACAAGAAATTCATTGGTCAAGTTTTAAAAATGTAAGACCATCTAATTACTCGTATATAGCTGCATCTTATGTTAAAGCAATTGAAGCTTCTGGAGGACGAGTTGTACCAGTTTTTACCAACAGAACAACTGAATATTACAAGTACGTAACAACAGAATAATTACATTTTGTACAACGTAATTAATAATTATAAAATGTTATAGGGATGTAGTAAAAAAAGTAAATGGTATTTTGGTCCCAGGAGGAGGAAGTCCGTTTAATATTAGTTTTGGAATAAGTCAATCAACATATGAAATTTTTCACATTGCAAAAAATGTAGGTAAATAATATAATATAAATACCTTCATAATCAAAATTTTTTATTGTCCATGAATTAAATTTTCTGTTTTTCAGATAAAAAATGTTAACAATTATTAACACACAGGTTTTATTTAGGATTTAAATTTAATTTAATTTCAAGGTTTTTAAGTTTATTCCAAAAGACCTAAGGCTATGAATTTTTTTTTAGATAAACGATAAAGGAGATCGATTTCCAATTCTTGGAATTTGTCTAGGATTTGAACTTCTTCTCATTGCATCCATTGATGGGAAAAATCCTCTGGCAAGCTGTGATTCTAATGATATGAATTTACCTCTAAATCTAATACCAACAATGGAAGAAAAAAGTGTGTTATTCAAAACAATGCCAAAGGATGTTCGAAATATACTACTTACAGAACCAGTTACAGCTAACCATCATATGTATGAATTAATTCTATAATTACTTTTATTTATGTATAAGATACAATTAAAAAAATTTTAAAATATTATCGCTTATTGTTATAGTTGAGATGATTCACTCATACTTATGAGTGGTTTTTTGTGGGGGGGGGGTAAATTTCAATAGCTCTTTACCTTAAAATTACGTTTTGTATAATGTTAATAATTTAATACTTATAATTTAACTGTAAAACATTAATAATTAACCATTCATTAGATCAGTGGTTTTCAACCTTTTTAATGTGTCACACCTACCTTTAAAAATCACCAAAAATTGATAATAATATTGGTAAATACATACTAATAAAAACTATTAATACATTTTTCATGGCACACTGGTTGTAAACCATTGCATAGGTAATGAAAAGTATTTTATATAGTACATACAATTTAATTATAATAATATATTTATATAAGCTCAATTAGATGATACACTAACAGAATTATAATGTTAGATCTGAATTCTAAATACATATATTTAAGACACTAATATCAAAATGTTTTTACTATAGAATTTTTAAGCCTAGTAATACATTAGCAATTAGTTTTAATTTTTGTACAATTTTTAAAATTTTTTTTTTTTTTTTGAATATAAGTATACAACCACAGAATATATGACTAAATAAATTTAAATACTTTTAAAATCTTGAACTATTATAATATAATATGTATATGATTATATTAAAATATTAATCAAAAGATTCATCATTACATTTTAATAAGAAATTTTAAAATAATTTATTTTGTTTTTTACAGTCATTGTATTACAGAAAAGAACTTCACATCAATGAAGTTAGATAAGTTTTGGAACTCCATAACAGTCAATAAAGATTCAAATAATTTGACATTCATATCCACAGTAGAAGCAAAAAATTATCCATTTGTGGGTTTACAATTTCATCCAGAAAAAAATGCCTATGAATGGAAAAGAAATGACCCTCATAGTTGGTCAGCAATATATTCATCGCGCTATTTTTATGATTGGTTTGTCAACGAATGTCGTCAAAATAATCACAGATATATAAAAAATAATATACTGGAAAATGATCTAATTTATAACTATCCTACTACTTATATGAAAAAAGTGACTCCTGTTTTTGAACAAGTATATATTTTTGATGAATAAGTATCTATTATGTATTTCACAATAGTCTTATAATTATAAATAGTTTAGTTGTTTAGTATATTATTCTTTATTATTATTCCATTTCAAACTTATAACTGTATTATTATTATTATTATTATTTATGCTTTAATACACTTTGCATATGAGTAAAGTATCTGTTATATTAATAAAATACACATCAAGATATTAATCTGTTTAAATTGCATTTAAAATTATAAAAGATATATAATATATATGGAATAATATTCTACTTCTTAAAATAGTTTTATATTGTATAAATGTATAACGCCTATCATAGAATTTAAAATTCAAAATATCTACTCTAAGGTAGATTTTTATTTTAAATAAGGTTAAAACTCTTACATATTTATACCTAAATTTATGTAGATTAAATCTTTTATATTAACTTACTCTTTTAAGAAGTTGTAAAGACCTCGATCAAAACTTCTCCACATATCAGAATATAAATAAATCCGTGAAATGCATTTTGGTGGCTTGGGTGGTTCAAAATATTCATCGAATTTTGCAACTGTAATCACAGTACCATAGATGAATGTGTACTTAATAAAAAAAAATTGTCCCATTCCAAAACCAAACCCACCAAGTGCTGAGATTCCGAAATGTTTAAAAACCTAAAAAATAATAATAAAATCACCAAAACTAAGTATATAACTTTATGGTTAAATAAACAAAACATACTTTAATATTTTGTAAAAACATATTAATGTAAACATAATGTAATATAAACTCAACAAAAAACATCCAGAAAAAGTATCTAATCAAATTTATTATGAGTTTACTCAAACGTTGAAATAATGATTTTGTGGCAGTATTTGTATTTGCATCCTGTTATAATAAAAAAAAATATTGAAGGAATTAAAATAATCAATTTTTCATATGAAATTACATTAATTTTTTTGTAAATAATTATTGGTCCAAAGAAAAAACACGGTAAGTAAAATGTATATGCTAAAAAGTGTAGACAATTTGGCAAAGTTTTACTTTTAGCTTTATCCAATGAACCAAGTGAAAAACTTATACAACGTAGTTGATGCCAATATAACGTCAAAAGTAATAAATATGCAATTTCTCCATCTGAACTAGTATCAATAATAGTCTAAAACCATACAATAATTATTAATGGGTATATGGTATAAATGTATAATTAACAATTTATTTTTAATTCCTCTTACTTACAAATAAAGAATCATTATATGACCAAACTCCTAATAGAAATATGCTTGTAATCCAAATAGAAATTTGATTACCAAATAATAATAAACAGTAATAAATCAAAGTTAAGCCAAAAAATATTAAGACTGATAATAATCCAAAATTATAAGCAGTACATAAGCTTGTAACAGTAATAAACCATATATCACGAAATGTTGATATCTATATAAAACAATAACAAAATTATTAATATTTATGATAAGTACTAATTCTGAGTAAGACATTTTAAGCTATTAACAACAAAATACCTTAAAAAAATAATGTTGTATTATTAATAGAACTGATGAATGTAAAATAACCCATGGACCTAATGAGTATATAAGAAATGTAGTCCATATTCTCCATTCTGGGCAAGTATCTTTTCTTCTACCAAGCCATGACCATCCAGGTACTAAGTCAGGTACCTCTGAATTCTTTAAACCTAATAAAAAAAAAAAAAATTATGTTTATTTTTTTATTTATAACTAAACAAAAAAAATTAATATTTTCATAAGGTTCTTACTTGAGCTAACATCTAATAAATTATAAGCAGCATAAAATATGCCTGAAGCCCATATAACAATATAGCAAAATATTTCAAAATGATGCAATGGCACATATTGATTTTCCACCTTTTTCATTTTGAATATTAGGTATTATAGTTTTAAATTAAATAATTTGTAATACCTAAAAATAATTAAAATTTTGTAGGTATTAAATTGTAATATAAAAATAATACATTATATTAATTAACTATTCTTATCAATAAAGTGTTAAATTGAAAATTTGAAATCTGATCTGATTACTGTTGAATAATTGAAAAAAATATATAATAAACAAATTTGTTACTTAATTATTACGATTGACTTTCAATGTCAAATTTTATATAAACGACTGGTTTAATAATAATTTAGTCAAATAAAGCATAAATAAATAAAAATTTGATTAGTCAAATAAAGTTATCGATACCTAATAGCATAGGAAATGGCAGTTAAAAAATTTTCATTGTTATATGTGCCATTGATATATTATTGATTTTTTTTTTTTTAGTTAGAACTGTTTTTTCACACATGATTTTGTCTGTTTTAAATGTGATACTCTAATAGCTTAACTAAATCAGTTACCACTTCTAACCATATTTTTGTTTAAAAAATCATCATTGATGGAAAGGTTTATCCTAATTTACTGAACATCCTTCAATGTTCAACCTAATTATTAGTACCTAAGTTCTTAATCGTTTAATGTTGATTCATGAACGCACCATAAATTTGGTTGAAAAATAATTTCCAATATTAATTTGTTGATTTTACGTCTAACTTTCCTGAACTTCCTATGAAAAACTACTTTCAAAACATAGAAGTATAAAATATACATAAATATATAAATAAAACAAAAACTAATTTTATAATTATTTAAATATAACTTAAGATAAATATAATTTTAGTTACAATTATTATTGATTAGTATTTTTAATAAGAACTAATGTTTAATAAAATCTGACATAATAGTAAAATATATAGGTAAATTTGATTTTTTTTTTACCGTCTTGTACCTAAGTATAAAAACAAAGTGTTTAAAATTATTATGCCATAATCCCATTTTCTTTAACTTACTTATTAAATAGAATTATTAAAATTATCATCAGCTAAATAATGTTTAAATAATAACTGTGTGTGTGTAGTCATTTGCATTTCAACGAGTAAGTAAATTTTTTTAAACAATTAAATTGTTATTTTCTTTATTTATTATCAACACTGAGACCTTCTACTTTAATAATATAAAACAATCGACTAATTCAGCCAAACCTCACAATTGTGTAAGCTTCTCCTTAGTTATACATCTGATTATTAGTTTAACAATTACTAAAATATCATAAATTTAATCATTTGATAAATTTCATATAAGTTGTTCAGATGGTATGATACTATTATTTTTACTATTTATACTACTTAACATTTTTCCATGAAGAAATCATTTCACAAAATCTTACATTTTTGCAATACAAAGTTAGTGTATAACATAAAGAAGACACATTAGACATTGATAATTTAGGATAGTAGTATTAACTATTAAGTATGCACTAAGTGATATTATTGATATTGTTATTGGTATACTAAACTATAAGACATAGTCATATACCTATTATAGGTCCCACATAAAAAAGTTAGATAAGTTGACTGATGTTTAAGACTTTTACATACTCGCATTACAAAATTACACAGTGTATACAAATATAAATACTATAAAAGCTATTGTATAAGCATTAACAATGTTTAAGTTATTTTTTTTTTCATCAAATTTAATAAATATATCATATAATTATAGTCTACTTACAATAATCATTTTTAACATCATTTCTATTCAAAATAAAACTAAATAGCATGGAGATTTAAGTGTATACCATTATTCATTATCACCAAAAAGGATTTTAATAAGTCACAATCCATCAAAGCAAAGTATATTAATGGTGAAAAGTTTAAAATCCAACTGTTTAGACTTTTTAGTTAATTAATAATCAACTTCGTTTGATAGAAAAAAAACAGAATGAACATTGAAATTAGAATTTGTGACGATATTGAAATTTTTGACTGAAATACTATTAACTATGTATAAGCCAATATTCTTAAACAACTATTTAGTATTTATTAAATGTCTAGGGGTACTACAATCAACAAGTAACAACTAACAAGTATTTAAAATTTAAATAATAATGATAACCGTAAATTGTAAAGACAAAACTGTTAACTTATTCAAAATAAGGAATGGAATGGAATGGACATGCATTGTTCTGTGATTGTATTTATCATATTAAAGATAAGATATCAAAGTGGTAGTGGTAGTGGCATGAACTAAGATATCTTAGTTCATGGGTAGTGCCGTAGTGGTAAACTGGTAACCGAATTACAATTTACAATTAATTGCTTTAATATACTAGATTACGGGACATATTTGGTGGACAATTATTTTATATCACTCAATACTGTCAATCATAGGCCTTTGCCCTTGTACATAGGCGGAGATTGGGGGTTGCTTAGGGGGATTAGCCCCCCAAAATAATTGAATATTTTTCTGTCACGTGGCTGGCCGGACGTCGACTTATTTTACAACAATTGCCAAAATCTTGGAACCTCACTAAACATTGGTTTTTCCCGAAATATTGTCATAATAATAATTTATGTTTATTATTACAATGTACGAGTATAAATATTATTATACATTTATTTTTTCAAAGTGCATGTTATGTAGTTATGTGGTGTTGGTTAGTAATGTGTCTTTAGCAGTTTTATTTTTTAGTTTGTATATTGAAGGTAATATTGTTATTAGTGACTAGTGAGGGATGTGGGAGTAAAGCCCCTACGGATTATTTTGCAAAGAATGATTTAAGCCCCCCCTAAAATTCAATCAAATCTCCGCCTATGGCCTTTTACTAAACTTTTAGTTACGTCCGTGCTTATAGTTAGTAAAAATAAAAGGTCTATGTTGCCAATACTCAATATTATCACTTATCATTTAACGATTTCAGTAATTTCACCTGAAATTGAAATAAAAAGCCGATACGATTTTCGTTGAATTGAAATTATTGTTGAGAAAATATAAATATTATTTATTAGTTATCATTTTTTTATAACTTTAAATAATTAACAAAAACGGAAACATTTACTGTCACGGTTTTAAAAGCCACAATCGCCATTCGCTGGATTCGGCTAAATCAAACAGTTTAGAGTATAACCACCAACTAGGTATACGGTTTAAGAAATATACCTAAGTATCATATTATCTTAAATCGTGAGTGTTAGGTACTGTTGTGCAGCTACTCGTATCCGCGTGTGACCGCATCATACGAGTTACTGTCGTAGTGTCGTGTGCGACTGTGCGAGTCGGTCAGTGATTCGCATCCCATTTACTAAAATATTTTTTTTTTACTTTTGTTTTTATATTCGCAAGCGACTCCAGACTATATGGTGTCACGTCATCAGCCCACACTTGTGTAGCCGGGTGAGGCGAGTTGAGCTACTCTAGTGCAAGTACACAAGTACAGTTGCGCCAGTAGGGCAGTTGTTCACCGCTTTACTGTTAGGTCAGCATCTCTTACTATGTAACGTCGGCTTAATACTGCGCTATAGGTACCGACTACCGGTTGTAAAAAATTGGAAAACACTGGTTTTGGGGAAACTGATTTTTGACACTAGTAAATTAAGACTGTAGTTATTTTATCATTTTAAAGTAGGTAGTTGAGTAGAGACAGTAGAGTCAATTTTTGTTTATATTATACTGCATAAATTATGCGATAGTTCCAGGATTTAGCAGTATTCATCGATGAGATAACATTTAAAAGTCTAAGAATAATAATGATTAGATTTAGATAGGTACTGAACATAATGAACAATACAAACGAATAATTAAATAATATAACAATAAATATAATATAATTTATGGGGGCGTATCCGTGGGTACTGGGTATATGCCGTTTTTTAGCATTTACTCATCTAATTGCTTGGTAACGTTGGGTTTGAAGGCAAAAACCTTTTATTTAAAAAAACATTAGAAACATAATTTTCATATACAAATTTGTTTCTTATAATATCTAATATAAATAGATGATGGGTGTATTTTATTTGTGAGATCTAATAGTTTTTTGAATTTTTACGAAATCGCGTAAAACCGATTTTAAATATTTGTGTTCTGAAGTGTGCCTTGACAGTGGACTGTATTTTGTTCACTTGTGGAATTTCCTTGGTTGATGTTTTTTGTTGTTTTTACCGTATAACAAAACTGCGCAAGTGGGTCTTGCTACAATAAGATTATGTAGGCAAAAACGTCCAAACTGAGCAAGTCTGCCCTGGATGGGTCTTGCTACAGCGAGGTGCCGTTTTTTGTCAGTAGTTCCCGAACCGCGCAAGTCTG
>VUJU01000555.1:0-97520 GCA_009835225.1 Aphis craccivora
TTAGACTTGAGTAATTGTAGATAATGTATTCACATATTTAAAATAACATAGTAATGATTGTGAATTTATGAATTATTACCTTAGCAAATTTAATATTAAAAATGGTGGAATAAGTTTGTTGATTATATAAGGTGAATGAATGAATTCTTTGGAAAATAATATGGAATTCAAGTTAATTTCGTTATCTTCAAAATAATTCGCTCTTTGCTCTTAGATATCAAACATACAAATAAATATCTATATACATAAATTATAGGTTATAGAAAATTCTAATTATTCAACAGCAACACTTAATAATACGTATATTTTCGATAGGTGAGACTGTATAATGTTTCTAGCTAATTTTTAAAAATTAGCTAATAAATAATCATGGGCGTAGCTAAGATTTCAATCAGGGGGGGGGGCAAATTAAAACAAGATCATAAAAATTCCAATAATAACTATATAAAAAAATTCTTTTAATTTAATTTGAGGCGCAAACTACTGCCCCACCTTCACTACACCCATGTTAATAATAATTACTAATCGCTTTCTAGCTACTTTATGAATTTAAAAAAAAAAAAAAATACAATAATTGGTTTTGGTTTAACTCAACTACATTTTGTAAACTATTATTCTAAAATAAATATTATAGAATGACGGTAATATTATATATTGTTACTTGATCAGAGATCATTAGTATTAAATTCACTACTTTTTTACTGATTTAAGGATATACTGGAGTTTATTGAGAACTCACCACACGGAGTGATTTATTTTACATTTGGTTCAATCATTACAATGTCAACATTACCCGATCATATTCAAAATACGTTTAAAGAGGCTTTAGCACAAGTACCTCAGAGGGTTTTATGGAAATACGAAGGAGAAATGAAAGATAAACCAATTAATGTAATGACGAGTAAATGGTTTCCTCAGCTTGATTTGCTTAGTGAGATATTTCGAATAAAATATGGCTATATTGTAAATTTTATACTCATTTTTATTTTTTAGCGCATCCCAAAGTAAAATTATTTATTACTCATGGGGGTATATCTGGTGTATATGAAGCAGTAGATGCAGGTGTTCCTGTTCTCGGATTCCCATTTTTCTATGATCAACATAGAAATATAGACAACTTAGTTGAAGCAGGAATGGGAATGTCTATGAATCTGATGACAATTCAAAAGGATGAATTATTAAATAATATTTTAGAACTCACTAATAATGAAAAGTGAGTTAGCAGTAAATACGATAAATACCGAATTAATTGTGTATTATATTATATTGTTATAGATACACGAAGAATGCTAAAATCACATCCGAAAGATTTAAAGACCGACCGATGTCACCTGTAGAATTAGTCGTTTACTGGACACAGTATGTAGTTCGTCATAAAGGCGCACAACATTTAAAATCTCAAGCATTTAATTTGACATGGTATCAATACTTTTTATTGGATGTTATTGTTGTTATTTTTATATTTCTCGCTTTAGTAATTTTCATTACTTACAAAGTTTTTAAAATTGTATATTACAAATGTTTAAAATATTCACAAACTATCAAACCAAAATCAGAGTAATTTGATCTCGGTGGTCTTAATTATTTTTATAATACATGGGTTTTTATTTTATTTTGTCCTAAAATAATACTTATTGAATGTTTGCCATTAATTATATTAATTTAAATTTTGCTATAAAAAGAAGAACTATGACCGAAATTATGACGTAGTTATTTACCTGCATTTATAAGGTTGTTTCTTTTTATATAAATGCAATAGGTTCTCAATAATATTTAAAGCACTTTTGTCTAATAGGTAAATGTATTTTCATATTTGCTTTTTATCTATACTGTAGCTGCATTCGTTCTTTATAGTATGAAACCGTTTACTCTTGAATTTAATAACTTAACAAGTACATGGCTACTATTATTTATTTTTATTTTTTTTAAAACGCGGTAGCAGTAATCATTAAGTCAGGTACATATTGAATATGTATTATTAAATCGTGTATTGAAAATTATTGACTAATTATATAATAATAACTGTAATAGTAAGTCATGGAAAGAATTCAGTATAGAATAAACATATAAAAGATAACACGTTATTCTTATAGATGTTACACTAAATTATATATTATATATGTGTTTTAATATTTTATATAGAACTACTTACTTATCAGGTAAAAAAAAAATGTTAAAAGTCGGTATAGCATTATTAAAAATATATCATAAAACGCTGTAGCCTGTAGGTACCTATTATACAATTTTCTATAAAGAACCGAATTTTAAATATTATCAATGGGTATGTAAACGTAAGTTTCAATGATTATTACGTTTTATTGCCTATCGATTTTTAATTTAATAATATCACTGTTCATACTTTGCCACACACCACAGTTCTTATAATAATCACTGTATAGTTTACACTGTACTGATTTAAAATGTTTTTGTTTATTAGGAATTTGAATAATATTTATCCAAAAAATAATTTAAATAGTTTGGTAGTAAAAAATAGTTAAATTTATGTAACATATTATTATTACTTTGTAAATATTAATAGGTAGTATTAAATACATTGTTACACTTTATTTTATTAACTACAAGCCTACAAATGCTAAATTGTTGTGTATGGTTTTGAATTTATTTTATTATCAAATGATGGTGAAAATACTGTTCTGATGTACAATAAGTATCAAGTGAACCTTCTCAATGAGGAGTGATATTTGGTAATAGTATATCTAGACAATGAATCAAAGTAATCAAACCATCTATTACTGTAGATAACCTCTTTGAAATAAAAATATTAAATATATTTTTTTTTTATTTAAAGATTAAGTTTTTTAAGATAATTAATACATATTTTTAGTTATCGACAATTTTAAAAAAATACTGAAATTAAATACGAAATTTGGTCAGCTGAATTTAAATTATAATTTCTTTAAACAATTATTTTGAGCCGGTTAGTATAGTATTTACATATTGCGCACATAATTTTCATGTTTGGAATGTGCTCACCACAGTTCGTCCGCATTTGTGCTCATATGTAAACGTAACTTAACGATTAAACTGACTATCCGTATATGTACATGGAAATAAAGTACATTTTATTATTTTATTATTATCATTTTGCTAGTTGTGTACAACTTAGTATTTTGATATAACTATAATTTACTGTAGATATAAATGTTCATAGTTACAATAGAAGTCGATTTTGAAATGTGTTATAAATTTTAGTTTTATATATTTGAACATAATAATATGTAATAATACTATTACTATCAACCACGACATTGATCTTTATCCAGTCGTCGAATGAAAAAACAATCCAAAACAAGCTTGAAGCCCATTATTGTAATATCCAAAAACAACCATATTCTTCAATGACGATATTTCATAATAATTATTACTGATATACCATAATACTCGCCTTAAAAAACTAGATAGGTTAGATAATGCCCCTTTAGCCACATCTCTTAAATCCACCACTAGAAAAATAACCACGAGGTCTCTTATTTATAATAATAATAACAGTTAAACAAATGAAACAATTTTTTTTTTCAAATTTTTTTTATAGATACTTTTAAGATAAATGATGTACATTTTATATACATATTAACAAGAGAAGAAGATACATTATGTAAAATAATAAAATTATGAAATATATTTTTTAAACCAATAAAAGTGTCCTTATTTTTCTTTACTTATTCTATAATGTATATTATATATTTTACACATAAGCATTATTAAAATAATTATTATATCGTTATATATAAATAAAATTTGGAATCAAAGTACAGCCAAAACCACTGAACCGATTTATTAAACATTTTCAGCAAACTTATTACTATGTATACAATTTTTCGAAATTCGCATTTTAAAGGATAAAAAGTGCATAAAATTAACAGACATTTTGAGATTTACTACCAATGGTAATTTTTTGTTTATAGATGGTTGATATTAGTTTCAATAATAATAATCTATCTTTCTGTCATTTGTCTGTTTCAATGGAAATAATCATGCCTAAGTGCCTAACTATCTATAAACAAAAATTTCCATACGTAAATTTCAAAATTTCTGTTTGAGCACCTCTCGTGGTTGGGCATATTACTTTTTAACTTAGCTTATCTGCTGCCCATAGCTTCAATATATCTCTGTACTAAATTTCGTCGTAATTGGTCCAGCCGATTAGGAATGCATAAAGGACAAACGAACAGACAGACAGAAATCCAACGAATTAAAAACACAGTTTGAGACATATAATAGGTAAGCTTTTTAACGGGCTACGAAGTGTATGGGTAGTATTTATACATCAATCAAATTAAACATAATTGATACATTTATTTATAAGTAGGTAACTATAGAAAAAAAGTTAAATATATTAATCAGATTTTAATTTATAGTATGATGAATATATTTACGTGGAAATTTTGCGAATAAATTTAAGGCATTTAAAAACAATCAGCACAACAATAAAAATAAATAAGATAATTAAAGCGATTACATCCAATAAAAAGTATTAGTACCACGTTAAATTAAGCGCTTGAGATTTTAGGTGTTCTGCTCCTTTGTGACGAATAACATATTCTGTCCAGTAAACAATAGACTTTTCCGGTGACATTGGTCGGTCTTTAAATATTTCTGAAGCAACTTTGGCGTTACGTGTGTATCTAAAATTATAAAATTCCACTAGAAATACCAATAAATATAAGTATTTATTTATACTTTTACTTAAATACAAATATTTATTTGTCATTGTTAATAAGATCCAATACATTTTTAAAAAAAGTGTCTTTAGTTATTGAAAATAATTCCATTGATACTGCCATGCCTGACTCAACTAAATTATCTATGTTTCTATGCTGATCACCGAATAATAGAAATCCTAATACTGGAACTCCAGCATCTACTGCTTCGTACAATCCAGATATTCCACCGTGACTGACAAAGAGCTTAACGTTTTTATGCACTGTAAATCATTATAAGCTAATTAATGAAGTATATCAATTTAAGTATCAACATTTGTTTTATTGAGAAATCTTACGAAGAATATCACGTTGAGGCAACCATTTTCTCGTCATAACATTTTTTGGTTTATCTTCCATTTCTCCTTCGTATTTTAATAAAACTTTTTGTGGAAGTTCAGCTATCGCTTCTTTAAATGCACTTAAAATATTTCTTGGGAGTGAATTCACTGCGATAGTTGAACCAAATGTGAATAAAATGACTCCATGTGGAGAGTGTTCAATAAAATTCAATATATCCTGGAACCAAGAGTTTTATTAATTTTGTTTTTAAAATTTTTCAATGACTTTTTAATAAGGCAAAATCCGGGATTAAGGGGGGGGGGCAGAGGGGGTCATGGCTCCGGGCCCACAACGGATATTAAACAATAATAGGCCCCTGCCGACTAGTACGTTTTTTTTTTTTTTATTAAATCAGAAATATTTGGATATAGTAATAATAATATATTTTTTAAATCAAAAGAAACATGTACACTGGTTTATCTATATATATATATATATATACATACATAAGAATCTAACTTGACTTTGAAGACGAAGGAAACCGGTTGTTATAGCAACCGATACATATAGATAGTATGAGATATATTAACGTATTCAAATGTTTCTATCGGTATTTATGATAAATATATTTTTATTAAAAATGGGAACATAAAAATACAACCCCCCTCTCTTACCTCTCCAACAAAAATATCGTGCGATGTGGTGACATTAAAGAAAGTATTTAGTACATTTCTGGGGAAAAAATTGTAAAAAAGTTCAATAGCGACGTCAGAATTATAATAGAATTTTTCTATATTAGAATATTTTTCTCTACCTTATCTCTATTCTATAATAAAATAATAAAATTTACCATTCCAGTGGTTGAATTCTAAATATAGTATGTATAATTTAAATTAGCAGTAACAATTAATAACTACAGTGTGTAATATATTGTATTATACTATCTGTATAGCCAAAAAATATTCTTATGTTTTTAAATTGAATTATAAAAAAATAATTTCTTCCGAAGAAGATCGGGCAGCTAGTATAAGATAAAATACAAATATTTGCAATGATATAAACTTATATCATTATTATTATAATACATTAACGTTTCAAATAAGCTATACCATACCTATTGTAAATTGTTCGGTTGAAAGAGCATTCTCCAAATTAGCTCGTATAAAAAACAAGTATAGAACAAACAGTTCTCAAGAAAATTTAAATAGTTTTATGGTTTTGAGTACAGAGAGTGATGTTTTGGAGGTAATTAATACTCAGGATATAATTATTAAAGAGTTTGTTTCCTAAAAATCAAGAAAAAATTATTTATACAAATAACATTTTTATTTCTGTGTTTAAAAAAGTAAGAAATAAATTTATAAATATAATTTTATTTATTTTTATTTTTATATCTCCAAAATTTTCATTATGGTTTTGGGCCCCTAAATTGTTTGGCTCCGGGCCCCAAATCATCTTAATCCGGGCTTCAGTCAAGGTGCATAAAAACAATATGTTAAATTGCTTACTTAAATAAAAATAAGATTTCTTATTTCGGATTTATATTTAGTTCAATTTTTACATTTAAATGTTATGCGTTGAATATTCAATTGAGTATCATATTTATTGCAATTACCAATATAATTATAATTGTAGTTGTAATATTTAATGATTTTTAAAAATAAAAAAGTATGAAAAATTCAGTGTCATATTTCATGTACCAACATATTATGATTTATTCAATTTTTATCTAAAACTGTATGAGTTATATTTCTAGGTCATTAGGTATTGAAATATTGAGAATTGTTATTTTTTCTTTTGACTTGGTATTTAAAAATATATCGATTATTAAGAAACTTATTACGTATTTAAGATTGTATTATAAATTTGATATTAAATTGTTACCTGAGGTATTTTTTTAGATGGTTTTAAATGAATTTCACCGACATGAACAAAATTTGACGGGGTCGGTCTAGGTTTGTCGCTTATGAAATGAGTGTTTATAAAGACCAATAATGGTGGATTTATGATGTTTAAATCGTAAGGTTTTGATTCGATTACTTGAAGTAAGAATTCTTGAAATCTGATTACTGTACTGGTATAAAAAAAACAAGTGTATTAGTTAACCGTTGAATGAACGTCTTGGGAACAGCGAATTGAAACAACATTGTTGATACCGTTGCAGGGTTATGGACATCACCATAAGTGATACGTTCCGTATAAGTATTTATTGGAATTGGACTCGTGTGTATCACTGGCAGGGTTGAGTTTGTTCCAATATATGACAAGCAACGAGAAATTATTCCAGGTTCAATGATAATCGCATCAAAATCAGTTTGCAATTTATTTGCCAGAATGTTATTTAGTTGATCGTTTTTATTTAATATCTTGCAATTTTGTCTGCCTAATTTCATCATGTATGAAGTAGGTGTAAACTGACTGTTGAATTGTTGTCTCTTTTTCGCTACATCCATACCAATTCTCATCTCAAACATACTAGATATATCTATTTCTGTGTAATTTTGTCGATTTCCGTCAAGAAATGGTGTAAATGCTGTAACATTGTGTCCATTGTCTGTCAATGCTCGAAGCACAGCGTTCATAAAATTCTAATGACTCTTCCCTGCAAACGTTTCTGTAGCTAATATTCTTGCGGTATTTCCTGGTTGAATGAATGTAAAACTGAATAATGTGAAAATTAATATTGAAACTACTGACTTCTGTGATATATTCATTTCTAAAGTATAACTATTGATTCAATTTAATTAGATACTGTGAGCTGTATATAATATCATTTACCAGTTGGAAGATGAAAAGAATGTCGATTGTCTACCATCCGCACTGTTTATATACTAACGCAGTATACCTAATTAATATTGTGTAACTATACAAATATAAATATTATGTAACTGTCTACATATGACTTTTATAAGTGTTTAGATAACCAAATTTATTTATAGTTATCTATAATAGATAAAATGTATCACGTGCGTGCAAATATTTTGGTTTATAATATGTATATTTTTCTTTTTGGGGTAATGGTAGTTTTTTTTTTCATTTGTTTGTAAGTTAAGTGAATTTGTAGTTTTGTTTGGAGAAGTGGGTTATCTTTGTCCCAATTTGGTCTTAGCTTGGAGTATAGGTTAAAATATCGAAAAAAAGCAAAAAGAAAAATTGCGAAAAAATATTATTATAATAAAATTAAAAGCTAATAAAAAAAATTCAAAAAATATTATATTTGTAGAGTTAAGTTACATTTAAAAAATATAATTCAAATAGAATAATAAGTAAATAAGTATAACTGATTGGCACGTCATCGAATGTCGTACAAAACCACTTGATGATCATATAGTATCATATACATGGTGTACACTGTACACTAATCGTGATTATTTATGGTTT
Organism: Aphis craccivora; assembly: GCA_009835225.1. NCBI lineage: Eukaryota > Metazoa > Arthropoda > Insecta > Hemiptera > Aphididae > Aphis > Aphis craccivora. The sequence goes on from VUJU01000555.1 coordinate 8,385, forward strand.
TTCTTTTCCCTGTTCATCATTTACAATAAGAGTTTTCTACTAAATAGTCAATGTAATATTTTTCGCTATAATATATTGTTTCGTTATTTTTTTTTCGATATTTTTAAGTCACCATTTTAAATCTACAAAGAGATAAAAGAAAAAATAATCAATTTAGAGCTTATAAATTATTTAAAAAAATTATTACAAGAAATTTTTTAACTGAGTTACATTATTATGATATAAGTATATTTGTTTAGGAGATTAATTAATTTCATTACTATATACAATGTATACAATATACCTACCTATAAACAAATGATTTTATAATAAATCTCTATATTTACTTTTTAGGTAAATAATAGGTCCATATTAAATTATTTGCTTACTAAGTCATAACAGTATATTGTTTTTTTTTCGTATCACTTTGGTAATAATTATAATCATTTTTTATAATTTAAAGACAAACTACAAACTATATTTTTTTTAACATGTTTATAAAAGAATATGCTCAGTGTTAAATATTTTGTTAATTTATTTATAAATACTATTATACAATATGATTTAGTATAATATTTAGATTATAACAATTAAATTCCCAATTATTTTTTATTTTTTTTTTGTAAGAAAGTATTCATTATAAATTCTAAATAATATTGTAGATACATGAATATAAATCATTTATTTATACTTAAATTTCTTAATACATCTTTTAGTTCCAGAAACCAGCCATTATGTTTAGACTGTATTTTAAATATATTTTTTTTAAATATAAGTTATTATGTCATAATGCTAAATATATTTAATATTATTAAAAAAAAATAAAGATTACTGATTATATATCGAAATATTATATATATATATATATATGTTTTGGTTGTAAATATATTTGTATAAGATAAATCATAAATATAATATTTACGTAAATTGATCACTGTCAATTTTCCCAGGAAAGCATTAGTATCAAAGATGTGTGAAAAGGTCATCGGACTGATTGTCCGATATTTTTTTTCTTTTTTTTGTTCATTTAAATCAATAAAAATTAATTAACGAAACATATGACTGATATCAAATTTTGTATTTTATTTGCTCAATAGAATGTTGTCATCTTTATCATTATACATATATATATATTTAAATATTGCAGTTTTTAAAAAATATGACGTGATTAGTAATATGTCTTATCTCAATGGTGTATAGTGTAAATTATACACTATAATTATACTATATAGATAAAATAAAAGTCATAGTAAAGTGTTATATTTTTATTATTGACTTTGTATAGTTCTTCATTAATGTCATTCTATGAGTACTTACGTACCAGCACGGCATTAGTGTCTACTTATAAGTTAGTTCAAAATTTTAATGTTACCACGATTAAAATATATTTTTCTAATATAATTCTAATGTAATATTATAAAAAAATTTAAATCTTATTGTGCAGAATTTACATTGTAAATAAAATTGTTGCTACCCATATCGAAAGTGAACTGAGTGATATTATGAAAATACTTCAATAAATGTGATAATTTTTGTCAATATTTAAACTTCAAAGGAAAAAAAAATTGAGCCTATGATTCTTATAATTTTTCAATCACTATAAGAATAACTTATGAGGAACTTTGTATTACATTTTTAAGTATTTGGATTGGGCCCAAAAAAATTTTCAGATAAATTGAAAATTTCAGTTGTCTATAAATAGCTCAAAAAAAGTCATAATATTTTGAAAATTAAATTATATAAATAAAATGCTAATCTAAATAACTGTTGAAATTTTCAAGTATCTACGACTTTTATTTTTTGAATAATAACAAATATTTGAAATCGTTTGAGGATAAATTGTTATCGTTACGCTATTTCGTAAAAATTTAAAACTCAAACGCACTTAAAAATTTTCCTATAATGATGCTTCGAGTTTTCTCTATAGCTACTTGAAGGAAAATTTATGAAAAGTTAGTCTTGAAGTTTTTATTCTAAGATATAAATACAAAAATTTTAATGATTTTTCAACTTCAAAATAAATTACTTGCAAATTTTCGCGATTTTTAACTAGGTATAAATGCTTATAAAAAAATTATGATTAACGATTTATAATTTTTTTTAGCTACAATATGAGCAACTCATAAGGAACTTTGTATTAAATTTTCAAGTTTTTTTCACCATCCATTTTTTTTATGGACACTTCAAAAAAAAATTCTCATAAAAATTAAAAATTTCAGTAGTCTATAAATAACTCAAAAAAGTCAACATTTTTTGAAAATTTAATTGTATATAGATAACACTAACATAAACATTTGGTGAAAATTTCATGTAGGTATTTACAGTTATCGATTTTTTCTAAAACTGGTTTTGTGTAAATATCCTTGTTTTTCTGTTACTTTTTAGGGTTTTTCCTGACGCTTTTGAAAACTATTGGAAATTTATTTTTACCCCCCCAAAGCACCAAATAGATTCAGTTTCCTATCAGAAACGGGGCTGAGTTTAAAAATCTAAACACTTTTACTGCTCCAAAACGTGGTGACAGACAATAAAAAAAAAAAATAATAAAACAAAAAAACAAAAAAAAAAAAACAAACATCATTGTAAAATCAATACATTCGTCACTCCGTTTAGAATCTAATACAATCATTGAATTCAAATCAAATTAAGATGTCTGTTAATTTTTATTAACAACAATAAATTGTATTTTGTATTTAAACTAATTTTTTTTTTAATATAATATATTTTTATTGTTTAGAAAAATACGCAGATCATGGATGCATAGTACATAATACATTACAAAATATATATTAGTCAGGACAGTCAGGTATTTAAAAATTGAACTTAGTTTGTTCAAGCCTTAGTTGTACCTATGTTAACACCAGTAAGATTTCTAGTTATGTAGATGAGAAGGCCACTTATCCACCACCCGAAACGGGCCAAATTACTGAAAGAATAAAATATATTAATTAATCAAGTTTATTTAACATATTTTATAATATTTGATTTTCTGAGATCGATGCAACACTATTAATTCTTCTCATTAAGTGAGCAAAATATTCTTTTAACTTCGACATAATATTATGTAGACTTGTGAAATTAACATTAAATAAATCAAAGTAAAAGTGTTACAACATATAATCATTGTTAGTACTTTGTAGGTATAGACTTTATATAATATTTTTATAAAACAAAATCAGTAACTAAATTCCTTAAAAATTTTGTTTGGATAATGTAATATTAAATTGTTTTGTTAATTATGTCTCTAACTATTAAACAATACGACAATAATTTTGTTTGAAGTTTGAATTAATTTATTCACTTAGCGAATTTGGGTTTATTTTCATCTGGTTTTTTGACTAATAACAATATATAAAAACAAAAATGTACATAATTGTATTACTATAATAATATATAATTATTATAATTCTACAAAAGTATTATATTTTATATTAATTAAATAAACATAACAACAAACCTTTTATCAATTAAATCGTTATTTACTTTTAGATTCCGAACGGAGTTTTTTCTTTTTTTGTGTCTGTGTACAGCATAACTAGTTGAAATAATTCTTCAATTCCAAACTTTGGGGGTGGTTTCCGATGGTAAAGTGAATATTTTTGTTGCATTATAGATTTCAAATATAAACATTTCCCAACAGGTTTCAAAAAAATCGAGAAAAACAAAAAAAAAGTGACGGAAAAACGGAAATTTTTCCGCAAAACAAGTTTTCGACCAAATCTAATTTCTTATATGGTTGTAACTCAAAAACTAATCACTATAAATATTTGAAATTTTTACCACGTGCATAAGATATAAATCTAATATTATCGTTATTAACACATGGCAAAACTTTTAAAATATTTCAGCTATTTATAGACAACTGCAATTTTCAATTTTTTGAGAATTGTTTTTTGAAGTGGCCATAATAAAATTTGAAAGGTGAAAAATACTTGAAAATTTAATACAAGGTTCCTTATGAGTTGTTATTATTGTAGTTAAAAAAAAAAAAAAAAATCAAAAATCGTTAATTTTATAAGCGTTAATAGTTCAAATTTTTATTAATGTTAAAATCGCGAAAATTTGCTAGTAATTTTGAAGTTGAAAAATCATAAATGTTTTGTGTATATCTTAGGTTAAAAAATTCAACACTAAGTTTTAAATAAGTTTTCCTTCAAGTAGCTTTAGAGAAAACTCGTAGCATCATTATAGGAAAAATTTTAAGTGTCTTTGAATTTTAAATTTTTACGCAATAGCGTAACGATAACGATATTTTATCCTCAAACGATTTTAAATATTTGTTATTATTCAAAAAGTATAATTCAAGTCGTAAATACTTAAAAATTTTACCAATTATATAGATTGGAATTTTCTTTACATGATTTAATTTTCAAAATATTTTGACTTTTTTTGAGCTATTTATAGAAAACTGAAATTTTCGATTTTCTGAGAATTTTTTTTTTTTCAATAAAATTTTTTTGACAGAGTCAAAATACTTGAAAATTTAATACAAAGTTCCTCGTAAGTTATTCTTAAAGTAATTAAAAAATTATAAGAATACATGGGCTCAATTTTTTTATTATTCTTTAAAGTTCAAATATTGACAAAAATTCGTCAATATCATGAATATTTGCACATTATTTTGTAGATATAATTCATAAAAACTTTTGTATAAGTAGCTAAGAATTGAAAATTTAATTTAATACAAGATTTTCTATAAGTTTAGCTTACAATAATTATAAAAGAACTTCAATTTTTGTGTATTCAGATCATTAAATTATAAACCCTATTTTTCACCTATCACTAGAGACTATATCCTAGGCTGACAAATCATCTTCGTTCAGAATCGTTTTTCGTATATAATGATACCTATCATTGGATTCAAATTAACCACTCCTATAATATATAATACTATATATAGTACTCACATAGGTACCCACTTTTTTTTTGTTAGTTCTGTAGTTTTTTTGTTAATTCTATAATCGATTTTTAGTGTAATACTTTTCTAATATAAGCCACTCGTGTTTTATAATAATATAATAAATCGTATGTTTTTATTGGTATATAATAATATTATACTTAAATACTTAATAATATTTGGTATATGTAGATTTACCCAAAAAATGCATAAAATCTATTTAAAAATGAAGCTAATTATTTCTGAAATATTATCATATAATACTTTAGACACCGTTAAGCTTATATAAATCTTATTGTTTTATAATTAACTCCTTCATAAGATTTTGTTATCACTTTACTAGTTTAATATCGTTTTATTAAATGTATATTTTAATACTTTTGAAATTATATATTATAATATACTTTTATTTTATGATTTATACTTGATACTATATATGCTTCTTACTTCTTAGTATATTTATAATAGACTAACTTGAGACGTATAAAATATAACAAATTATTTATTAAGATATAATATAGGCAATATGCATTATAATAAATTATAAATATCGTAGCGTCAAAAATGAGTTTATTATATAATAAACAATTTATTCACAATTCACTGCACATATTGGCCAATTATATTAGTTTCAAACACTTTTGAACAATTTTCCAATAGTCAACATTTTGCTATGATTTTCTATGTAATTCATCAACAATAATTTTATTATATACATTATACATAAACATAATATGCTTGTAAGATTGTTTTATATAAGATATTTAACGAAAATAGATCAGTCAAAAACTGTCTAATAATTAATAAATAAAGATTTAGAAGTATTTTTACGATTATTAGTTTATTTAAAATTATTTACATTATATCATTTAATTAAAACATAAAAGAAAAGAAATATTTTTTTATCTAATTATAATATATAATGACTATTATAACGTAATATACAGATAAAAGTAGCTTAATCAAATTATAGCAAATGCTAATACTTTTTTATCGTACAATTTTGTCTGGCTGATATCAGCAATATTTTTTAAAACTTTATTATTGTACACAACTACTACATACACCTTTCAGTAAATTAAACATTATACATTTTAAAAATCTTAAATTTAAATGACCAATTTATTGTAATTAATAATGATGTGTAAATTATAAATAAATTTAGTATTATTATTAGTTTAACATCGTGATTGATATTTTAATAATTTATTTATTATCTTGAAATGCATAATATTTATACCTTGCCTGTTTTTTTTATCATGTTTCCATTCTGAAAATGCTGTGAGACTTGAATGTCAACCGATTATTTAAAAATATAAAATATGAAAGAGAGTTATCTTTTCATTGTGTCAATATAGTTTTTTAAATTGTTTTAATACAAGGATTAAGAATTTTGCACTAAAATATAAAATAAAACATTTGTAAATTATTTTTAGCAGGAAAAAAGTGTAAAGGATTTTAAAATTATTGTAAAAATGTGATAACTCTGAAGTCTTACTTGATTATTTATTTTCCTATTTTCTTATAATCATTGAAAAAATGATAAAAGATGTTCCTCTTTATTTCATTTAATTTGTATTTTATTTAGGTTATTTTTTTTACTAATACATATCGGGTATTAAATGTCATTTATCATTTAAATCATAAAACGGTAATGGTGAACTGAAAGCTCTTAACTCATAATCTTTATAAAAATTAATTATATAAATGCAAGAGCTTACATGCAGTTATAGAATTTAACAAATATTAATTAGATAGTTAGATATTTTTATTATATTATGTTTTCATAATAGTCGCATACCAAACTAGATTAATACTATAGGCATGTGTGATCAATCTATTAAAAAAATTATAAAAATAAAAATATATTTATTGATAACTTTGTTCTAGACTATTAACAAAATGGTATAGAAAGTGCATACTAACTGAAATATTTTTATAACTTTTATTTGGAAACAATAATTTATTAGGCATCATACATATTTTGGAACTAAAACAGCTTCCAAAGAAGTTACAATTTCCAATAATTATAATATCGTATTAGGTAGGTATATACATTGTTGTGAAATAAAAATGTTCCATTTTATTCGTGAATATAATAAAATTTTATCGAATTATAATAATATAAATCATTTATATGAAATATTAAATAAATTTTATGAAGTTTCGATTATATTATAATTATTTATATTCGTTGTTTAATGATTATACAAATAAAAGACTAACAAAAAACGATTTTCAACAATTTTCCTATTGATTTTATCATTCAATTGATGATATGGAAATATTCAGTAAATTATCAGATTATCTACAATTTTAAACGAATAAGTTACTAAACAAAATATTTACTTAAAAGTTTGGCACGAAATCAATTAAACACTAACAGTCAGAACCAAAAATAATCGCTTATAGTCCAATTATTTGTAGACACCTTTAATTAAATCTACGTATGTAAACATCCTTTACTCATGGTCATACTGGCAACTATTCAACTGTTTTTCAATTGTTTTACGTAAACAAATATGATGTTAATTAATAATATTGTCCAATTGTTTGTTAATTTTAGTGATCTATTAGCAGCGGCTGTGTGGGCCGTCGATCCGGATAGTCTGGCACGATCGACATCTGATCTCCATTTAATGTAATATTGAGGTGGAGTCTGTGTCATTGCTCTTAGCCTAGAGTACAAAATCGTTATATTTAATAATTTGTTTTGAAATGTATTGAATTATATTATAATTACATACTTGATTACTACAATATTCATTTGCCACGGCAGCGTGTTGGTTGCATTTTTATCTCTGGGACAGAATGTGTATAATATTTGTCCGGCTTTGTCATTTGATCTCTCCGAATACTCATGAATGCTTATATTCCACGCTGTACAAGGACCTAAGGTATAATATATATTTTATAGTTAGGGAAAATATAAGAAAATATCTTTGGAAATGTACCTAATGTGTACGCAATAATTATTTTTAAAATATTTTAGACAATTTTAATATCAAATAAAATATGATGTAGGTACTAAACGTAATAGGTGGACATATATAATATTGTCAAAACCTAAAAAAAAAAATCATAATTTTATATAATATTTCGGAAACTTAATAAGACAAATTATAAAAAATATTGATTATCGATTCATAAAACTTAAAATCGTTGTTTTAACGTGGATTTAGGGTATAATATGCTAAATGTATTAAAATTTAAAAGTTATATCGTTATATCGTATGCTTTGTTTCAAATGATTTTAAATTTTAAATATAATTAATAATTATTTCTGAACCATGGCGGTATTAATTTTTAAATATTTCAAAATTATATTTTTATAAATTATTGAAATAAAAACATTTAATTGAATTGTCTGAATTAAAAGTTCAATTAATAATATTTCTTTATATATATTATTAAATATTTAATTTTTAAAGACAAAATCTGCTTGAGAGTAATTTTTTTTTTATTTTATTAGATCAATTTTTAATAAGTACAACAGATTTTTTTTTTTTAATTATTCCAAGAACAAAGGTGTTTTATAAACTATTAGAAAATTAAATTATTCCATTTTTACTGGTCTAATAATCATTCCTGTTCATTGTTTTTCCAGTTAAGTTTAAATTATACTACATAAACTTTAAATTTTACAACAAAGGATATTACCAGAATTAGTGTTTGTTTTATTAGAGAACAATGACTCTATTATCCTTCTCCTAAAAATGAGAAGATTTAAGTTTTTATTTAAACATCATTATCTTTATTTTTATCTTAAAAAGTTAATGGTTATTTCTAACATAAACTTTTTTCAAAATATTTTTTGTATAGTTCACTAAAAAAAATTCAATTTAAAATCAATACATATGTCATAATCTATAATATTTAATGTGAGTTTTTAATTTAGATTAGTTCAATACTAGAACTACATTATTTATAAATAATAATTTACGGTCAGTATTTAACCCATTGACATGGATACAATAGATACTTATCTAAAGTATATTGTAAAGTTATACTAAACAGATTCTACGAACTAATATACAAATTCATATTAACAACAAAAATATTTACTGTCCAATGTCCATAGTCAAATAACACTTTTAAGAAGTGCATTGAGAAGTTGATATAATTTTTAAGCTCACAAAACTGTTATTTTTTTATCAACATAATATTTGAAGTAAACTAAAAAAAGCCAATAAAATTAAAAATGACATGGAACATACTTGATAGAAAATTCCAATCATTTCATATATTATATTGAATAGAAAGTTGATTGGTTTTATTTTGTCATTTGAAGAAGTTTGAAATGCAACAGTTTATACTCACGACTTTGTGAACTTCCTATTTCTATGGTCAAGTGACGTTCGACATTTGAATCCAGCAACCATGTACAATCTTGATGGTAATAGAAATTGAGTGGACTATCCCTGATCATTATCGGTGATTCGAGTATGCCTGTATGTTGGTTAATGACTCGATAACCACATACCATGTCGTCTTTGAACGAATATTCGGCCGAATATTCAAACCCCTTGTTGGACCAGCTGTACTTTGATACTGAGTATACTAACTTGATGGGTGACCATGATTTAACAGTGACTGGTAACCATTCGGCCTAACGCACACATAAATATGAAGTTCATAATATAATAATATAGGTAATGACATTCCACAAGCCACTCATAAAGTAAAAAATAATATGATATAGGTACACATACGTGTTCGCGATTTCGTTTGTCAAGAAAATAATTACCTGAAAATCACCACAAATGCAAGACAATATATCATCGTTTGTCGAGATGACGTACAACTGATCCACAATCGATGTAGCGTTTTTGACACAACGACATCCGTTGTCTCCGCATTCGGTGTAGCACAAATCCGAAGACATTTTATTTAATGATATTACCTGTAAATAATATTTAAGACGAGTGATGATTAGGTTTTAGAATATAAAATAAATACATATATTTATATAATTTGGTAAACGTATTAAAATAATCATCTGTTTGGAAAATTTGCTTGGTACAAATAGGTGATGAACTATATTAATTTCATTTTTCTTGGCAATAATAATACTGTGTTCCTACTTACTATTTACAATTTAATCGTTCATTCTATATATTATTGTATACAGTCAACAATATTATAGAAAATCAATACCAAAAATAATCAAATGTATAAAAATATAATAATAATAAATTATATTCATCAAATGTCCGTTATATTGAACTATATACAATAAATTCAAAAATATTGACATTTATATTTTCAACATTATAATATTATTATAATTTACCATTAAGTAAGTTTTAAAAATGTTTTTATCGATAATTTTTAATAGAGGAGTTACTAATGAAACTTCATTGAAAACAGTAATTATATTTTATACTAAATAATAATAACAATTTCTCAAAGAATAGTATGTTTTTAAATTTAATAGTATCAACTTAATAAATTTTATGTAGGTATTTAAAAACTTTTAAAATTTAACGTAGACTTAGACAGTTAAACGACTTGCTGATCAAACAGATTTAATATTACTATTTTTTTTTACTTTAAACTTATGTTTTTCGTATATGTAGCTTATGTGTATATTTGGATGCTAGTTGTGTGTTAAACTGTATAAACATTTTGTAATTGACATCGGTATAAGTATTTGACAAAAATTAAATTTTCTAAAAATAAAATACACATAAAAAGTGTTTTATTTTTATGCTAAAATTAAATGTTTTTTCTTTATCTGTTATGTCAAATTAAAAAAAGTCTAAATATTGAATTTTTATAATGTTTTAAAATGCCTATAATAATTTTAATTTACTTATGTCTGAGCATTTGAAAATATAACTTATTGTTATAACTTCCTAATTTTAATATTTTAAATAAAAAATGTGAGTTAAGCGGATTGTTAAAAAGTCAGTATAATATGGGTTTTTTTATATTTTATTTGGATTTTCTGATTTGTACTTGTGTTTAAATACAAATATTATCTAACTAACTATGTTTTGATTAAAAAAAATATAGTTCGTACGGATAGTGAGTGGTTGATAATTTTAAGTATGTACAATTTAAATGTTTTATTTGTGGTATTGATTGATACTTTGATTTATAATTGGTAGTTTTAAACAATAAACAAATTATTGGTTTACTTATACCAACTTAGTTTAACCACGATAATTTTCAATGAAAATTGACACTTTATATGTATATTAAGTAAGTAATTATTTAAAACAAATTACAAATACAATTATTGAAAATAATTATTTTTCCGTAGTCCAAATTTTAGTACGATTTATATTGGTGTGTATTTCAGGTAAATTATTACTAATACATATTTTAAGATAAATTTTGACTGTATGCTAATATTAAGCTGTATTAAGCTGTAAATAATTATTACTTTGATGCTTATGCTTTGATTAGTAGCTGGAATGAGATTTTGAGAACATCTCAATTGTCCTTCAACATTCCAAAATATTTGTTCAGTTCCTGGATGTTTCAATTTTCCTCTAGATGAACTACTTCGGCCATTGTAGTTAACATCACATAACGTTTCTGGTTGTAATGTTCCTCTCTCTAATACTAAATACATAATTAAATTATCGAAATTAATACTATAGTGAATATAAAATATAAATATATTACTTATATTATTTTTTCTTATACATAAATAATTAATTTGTCTAACCATTAAAGAAACTATAGGCTCCATCTAAAAATTCGGTCTCTTCGTTTTGATTATTTGCCATTAATCTTCGGACAAAAATCGTCATATGGTTTCCCGAAGAAACAAACATTTGTCTTTCACGAAACCTGTAAGTGAAACACAATTATAAAATCGATTAAAGTAAAAAAAAAAAAAAATGGCAACAATTTTTCATCAAATTCTTCAATCAAATTTCCTTCATTAGACTTACATTCCATTTGTATCCCTAGCATGATTCTCTACAGGACTGCACAATCGTTTCGTTTTATCTTTCGGCCTTACATCTGGTCCGTCATAAATTTCGATAAACGATTCACAAGAACTGGCTCTAAATCATTTAAAATATCATACCGATTTGTTAAGACATTATTTTGTTAATTGATTTGCATAATATGACAGATTACCTTTTTATACTTTAAAGTTTAAATATACATTAACTGAATATTTAAACTAAGTACCTAATTGTATTATGATAATTATTAGATTTATTGTTGATAAAATATTTTTAAGAAATAAAAAATATTGTTTATTTGAACAGGATCTGCAATTGATTTACCTATTTATTTTGTTTATATCAATTATTTATATATGAATAAATCAAACATATTTTAAGTGCTAACACATGGAGTCAACATCATGTAATAAATAATTATGAAATTAATAATAAAAAAAAAATTGTTTTACGTATTACTACTTATCATAATGAAAATTAAATCATATTATCATTATAGATATATACAAAAGTTTAGGTAAACTATGTCTTATGTTCCTATTTATTTTAATATTTTATGTAATAATCAAACTCACTTGAGTACGTAGTTAAACAAGGATATATGCACGATTTCTGGTTCCCTTCCTTCAAAACGAATAGTACAATTTGTTTTCCAATTTTGCATACCACGTAGATCGAAGTGTCCAGACTTTATATCGGCTGATTTGATTGTCATCTCACAGGATTGGTCGTTTCTCAGGTTTCCTGTGAAAAAAAAAAACATCATCAGAATAACACAGAGTTAATATTATGTCTTAATGATTTAATATCGTTTTTGTTTTTACTTTGAACTGCAATGGATGGATACGGTGATACTTCCAACGTAGCTGCAGTACTGGCCGATTGTGTACTCACGTCATCGATGAACTCGATAGTGGCCACGAATCCCGTGTAATCGTATGGTGGAATTGCAGCTCCAGTCCTACAAAGTATAGCAAATAATTTTTTTTTAGATCTTTTAAAATATTTATTCAAAATAATTGAGTAAAATAGGTATAATAGTTTTGTTAGAGTTTTACCTGAACTCGAGCAGTACGTTAGGCCCAGGAAAAGTGTGATCTTTTTTGCTCTTGTCACAAATTGTTGTTATCAAAGGACTATTGGATGTAGGTCCTTGATAAACGCTTATGTAATGTGTTCCACAATGACTATAATATTACGAGATATACGTTAATATAGTAAACTTTTAAATATTTAAATACGTAAACTAGAAACTAGAATAAAATGTAGAAAACATTGAATTGTATAATATTAAATAGATGGGATAAAAACAAGAACCCATCTCATCTTTACCAATTATAATTAATATAATATTTAGGAACTATTCTTACGAAATATTAATATAATTTAATTTAAAACATAACCTTAATTTCTATGTAAATAGATAATATACATTAAAACAGAAATTAAAAAATTATTTAGATCAATCATAAAAATAACTAACATCTGGTAGTTAATGAAATACAATATTGAATAAGAAATTTTATAGCTATTATTAAACAGTCATAACTCATAATGCTTTTTTTTAAAACATATTGTTATACATTCAAATAATATGCTCCTTGTATATAATATTATTTTACGTATAATGTGCCATATAATAATATGTATTCAATTTAAATTTTCATATTAAATGGAATAATGGAATAAAAATAAAATAAACCATTTTTTTTTTTTTTTTTTTTTTTAATGAAGAAAAATCTGCGGTAAACGTTTTTATTGGAGAATAACCGTTTATTAATAACCTGTCATCCGGATAAAAGCTTTTTAACCGGGAAAGTCACAATTCCTCGTGAAAATTGTAATCTTACATCAGAGAACTCGTGATAGGTCCACTAGCTATCTCGTATTTGTCAACGTTCTATATCTACATTGTATTCTATGATATTTTATTTTCTAAGCAACTAAAATACCACCACAAATCCTCAGCTGTTGTATCCTTGTCTTGCAACATGTTATTTATGGTTCTCTAAGTGAACCTCAACGATTTTAAACAATGGACATATTAATTCTTCAGAAATATTTATGCATTGTTAAAAGTTACTTTCTATCGAGATATTCATTTATATTTAGGTATAGTATATCTTTTATCGACTGATAAATTTAAAAAACGTGTTGTCAATATAACTGAATGACATTAACATAATATTCAATACAATATATCTTTTATTTATACACATTTTAAAATCTTTAAGGTTGAATATTTTTATAGTTTAAACATAATTGTATAATCGAAAAAAATCTTATCGAACTATCTCAACGTAGTAAATTTAATATTCTTCAATTTAAATAATTGTATGCAGTTGTTAAAACTGAATCTGTGACTTTTTTATTAAATAAATATTAAGCCATTCAAAGATGAAATCATAATTTGTTCCTTATATCTTACATCTTACATCATTTGAAGACATTCTATGCAGACATTTGAACATATAATACGAAAAATAAACTTTTGAACGCTTTACATTGATATGGTGGCCAATCACATTATATTTCACTTACATGGAAATTAATTTATTACTTACGTAAATGTTGGTGTAATACCTAAACACCAATAATTGCTTTAATATAATATATTAAACTTTTTTTTTTGTTTTGTATACAATAATTAGATCAGCCTCATTTATAGGTAAAATGAATTATTCAATTTTTTTTGTTCTGTATCATTTTATCTTCGTATGTATCTAACGCCTGAAAACTAATTCGTTATCATTCAATTAAAATAACAATTTGTTTAGTATGGGTTTCTAAAATCAATTCATTTAAATAACCTTCAAATGCCATTACAATTCAGAACGTCGATTAGGATTTTGGTATCAGTACTTTCCTCATAAAGTACGCAGCGATAAAACGTGTGTTGGTTACATAATAGAAAATATTCAATTACGCTGAGGGGTCGTTATTACTTTTACATTTTAAGCATCGAATGGAATAAGGTCTATCGTGTCTGGAAAACTGTCTTAGGTATTAAATAGAAAAACGGATATACAATTTCTTCTCTTAAGCATCAAAAATTTGAATAAAGTGACATTTATTGAGTTTAAATGATGATAATATTGTTATTACTTTAAAATGTATTTTAATAGTAATATTTTATTCTGAAATTCAAATCTAAATACCCATATACTATTTAATATATATTTCATTACTTTTACAGTTGTATTATTTTTCATTTATAAGAAATTTACAATTAAATATTTTAAAATAATTGTTTAATCAGACATATTATTTCAAATTATTTTTTATCTTTTGTTAATAATATTAAGTTATAAATGTATAAATAATTTTTTTAATTACCCTAAATATTTTTTATTAGAATTATATTATAATATTATTTTAACAATAAATTATTGAATTTTTAGATAATTTTAGTTTCTACTGTATTAAAATTGTTTACTTCCATCCCGATAGTAATCTTTGTAACTTTGAGGTTTCGGTATGACTCTGGTTTTTAATTTTTTTATAAACCTATAATCTATATAAATAGTTGTAATCATAATTTCTAATTTCATTCATTATAGGTACTGATTTCAGAACCAATTCTATTAGGTACGATTTCAGTATTTGATACTGTGATACATATATAAATACTTCAATTTACGAGCATGTCTGTTTTGGTGTACTTCACTTGGTAGATAGATCAAACTAATATAAGAAATCAACCAGCACTTGTTGTATTTTAGAAAAATTGTATTTTTAATAAGGTATTCTTGCATGAAACAATCAAATTAAAAAATATTAACTAAATAAGCAATTACTAATACATGCAGACTATGAACGTTAGTCGTTCTTTGTGTATCAATTTTTTTTTGTTAGAAAAAGTATAAAAACTCTATTCCATACCGTATTTGATTTAAATTTGTTTCCTATTTTAATACAAAATGTATCTCTTATTGATAGGTTATTATTTTATTATGTATCTATTATTCATTTATGTGTATTAAAAAATAATTATATTTCACTTTTAGCTAATTGCATATGGTATTCTGTTACAATTTTTTTTATATACAATTTTATTTTAGAGAAAATTTTGGGACAAAAGTAATATTCTGCTAGCAATATTTTAGAAGTTTGTATAAAATTAATCATTTTTGTTGCTGTGGGAAAAGAATAATTCTGTTACAGAGACATCATAGTGTTCTTAAAGTTATCATGAGAAGTTTTTGGAAAAACTTTTCAGTGTGAAAATAGCGCGCACGTGACTATATATACTATATTATCAAAAAAAAAAAACTAATACTTATATCTTGTTTGATTTTATAACATTTTTTTCTCCAAAATCAGTCATGGGAATTTGTTAAGCCTTCACAGTCGAAAATCCGATTGTGCTATAAAAATAAATGAATATAAAAGTAATTGAAAAATACTAACGGTATTTGAATTATAATTATTTTTAATACTAATTCAATATTTTTTCATTAGAAGTTAATTAATTTTACATTAAAATATAATTTTTATTTTTATTTTAAAATCTTAAAATTGAAATCACAATGCATACTACGAGTAGATACTACCTATTGAAATATATTTCTAACTAAAAATAAAATAGCATTGTTAAAAATGTTATGTTTTAATGGGACATTTTATTAAAAAAAACCTAGTCTAGCGTAAGGTGTATATTGTTGCAAAAATATAAAAATATCTTAAATTTGCGATTTTGAAAAAATGCGATCCGTTTGCTAGCCGTTCAGAGTTCCGGAACGGAAAACACTTTTACTCGGTTCGTTAACTTCCCATACGCATTGTATATAATATAGGATTCTTGCTTCTAATATTATTATCATCTCGATTGTACTTTGCATGCGATTGGTTTTTTTTAAATTTTTAATAAGATGTAAGACTATTATTGCAAATTCTGTATTGAATTATAATAATAATATAAAACACCTGGTACCTAGTGTAAGTGTAATGTTTGATTTTAAAACAATTCTTAATAAACCACATACCTTACAAATATAAGATTATGGGAATAATAATAATAATAAAATCGTAAATAAAAACATGCTTTTTTTCATTCAATAAAAAGCAAATAATAATAATAATAATAAATAAAAACAATTTAAGCCTGTAGTCGTTACTTAGTTATGGCAATTTTTATCAGTAGCTGTTAGAGTACTCATGTTCATTAAGTATAAAAACACACTAATTGTTATAACAAAAATATAAAATAGTTATCAACTTGGTGAATTATAAAATACTCATTTGTGTTTTGGACAATATTTTTTTTTTATACTCATAATTGTATATTGATATACAATATTTTACTGAATTTAAAGTAAAAAGGTATGAAATTAACTAAACTGCAATCTAGTTAGTATAGCCCGTCACAAAATAATATAAACATATCTATAAGTGATGAAAAAACAATATAATTTTTTTCTAGAGGCTAAAATAAACAAAATAATTTAAGCAATACGAAATAATGAATCAATAATACTTCGTTAGTTATTTTATCATCATACTCGCCTCACTTATTTACTTAATTATTCTGAAACATGTTATAACTTAATGAATACAAATTATTACAAGATAATAATATGATTATTGTTTATAATGGATTTTTATTTTTATTTTTTATTCTCAAATAATTTTATATAAATAATATATGCAGGTTTTAAATAAAAAAATATTAATAATAAATACACAAACATATTATTATTTTAAATGTATCTTTTTTTTTTGTTTAATAATTATATGTACGTTTATTACATAGCTTAACATAATACGCATGTGATGTATTTAATATGAAATTAATTATATATAAATTATGAATTATAATTACATGGTTGACCTTAAATTAATGTAAAGCTTGAGTAATTCTATTCATGCATTATTACACACTAACTTGGGTCTGTATGAGTATATAGCTAGGTTGAATATAACTACAATATTACGCTTAACAAATTATTTAGGATAGTACATTTACAACTCTGAATAGAAATTCTGAAAATAATAATTAAGAACTGTGATGATTTCTTAGAACAATAATAATAACTCTGAAAATATAGTTTATTATTAGTTTATATTAATTTTAAATTGTGTATACTTACTCAATATTTAGAATGTAAATGCCTTAAATATAATTATATAAAATATGATACAAATAAAAAGAATAAAGGAAATATTTGAAATGATACCTGAGCGGAGTGTGACATCAGGTCATTAAAAGAATAAAGTAAAAGCGGGCAAGTGGGTACCGCTCTGCTGTACAACAGGTGCCGTGTGGATCATTATTATACATTATAGGAGTGTTAAATTTGAATCCAAAGATAGTTATCATTGTATAAAAACAACGATTCTTTACGAAGATGATTTGTGAGCCTAGGATATAATTTCCAGTGGTTGGTGAAAAAGGTGGTTTATGTTTTAATGACCTGAATACACCAAAATTTAAGTTCTTTTATAATTATTGTAAATAAAATTTATGAAAAACCTTGTATCAAAATTTCAACTCTCAGCTACTTATACAAAAAAATTTAATGAATTATACCTACAAAATAATTTGCAAATATTCAGGAATTTGATAAATTGTTGTCAATATTTGAACTTCAAATGCTACTAAAAAAAAATTGTGCATATGTATTCTTATAATTTTTTTAATCACTATAAGAAAAAATTATGAGAAACTTTGTATAAAATTTTCAAACATTTTTATAGGGTCAAAAAAAAGTTTATCGACACTTCAAAAAAAATTTTTCAGAAAAATTGAAAATTTCAGTTGTCTATAAATAGCTCAAAAAAAGTCAAAATATTTTGAAATTTAAATCACGTAAGGAAAACGCGAATCTTAATAACTGGTAAAATTTTCTAGTATCTACGATTTATACTTTTTGAATAATAACAAATATTTAAAATCGTTTGGAATAAACCGTTATCGTTACACTATTTCGTAAAAATTTAAAATTCAAACGCACTTAAAATTTTTCCTATAATAATGCTTCGAGTTTTCTCTATAGATACTTGAAGGAAAACCTATGGTAAACTTAGTGTTGTATTTTTAATTCTTAGTTGTTAATACAAAAAATTTTATGGTTTTTCAACTTCAAAATTAATAATAATACAAAAAAATACAGATTTTGTAAAAATTTGAATTATAAACGCTTATAAAAAAAATTATGACAAACGATTTTTAATTTTTTTTTAGCTACAATAAGAACAACTTATAAGAAACCTTGTATTAAATTTTCAAGTGTTTTTTTTCATCCAAAATTTTTTTATCGACACTTCTCATAAAAATCTAAAATTTCTATAGTCTATAAATAACTAAAAAAAGTCAAAATTTGTTGAAAATTTAATTATATATTATATAGATAATACTGATATGAAAATTTGGTGAAAATTTCAAGTATTAACAGTGATTAGTTTTTGAATTATAACCATATAAAATGTTCAATTTGGTCAAAAACTGGTTTTGCGTACAAATTCCCGTTTTTCCGTCATTTTTTTTCCATTTTTTTGAAAACTGTTGGAAAATATTTACTTTTGACCTCTATAATGCACCAAGGATATTCAGTTTTATATGGGAAACCACCCCCAAAGTTTGAAATTGGAGCATTATTTTGACTAGTTATGATGTACACAGACACACACAAAAAAAAAACATCATTGTAAAATCAATACATTCATCACTTCGTACAGAATCTAAAAACAAATATAAGATAATTTAAAAAAAACAAACAAACACATACCTCAAAAGTTGTTTGTAAAAAAAAATAAATAAACAAGAATTGCTTTGTCCAAATGTATATTTAGATAAATGTATGCAAAAGTAATTAAAAATGTTTTAAGAGGTTTATAGTTAAATTGAAATGCTGTGGTTGTACATTCATATTGGATGGCTGTATCACTTTAACGCACCACGATAAACGATTGAGTTTCATTATAAATTTCGATTTTAAAATATATTGAATAATTTTGATATTTATGAATATAAATGTATTGACAATTAAATTTACTCATGTGACTACCTTATAAGTTTATAGTAATATTAAAATAATTTCCTATAAAAATGTCATATTTAAAATTAATAAATATATTAAAATATAAGAAAAAATCGAAAAAAAAATTATAGGTACCTATATGTATTTATAATTTATCCAAAATAATTATAATAATACATAGTTTATTCATATAAATATAAGGTTAGTTTTAAACTTAAATTAATATATTATCTAAACAACGTGCTGTCGTAGTTTATCATTGAAACTTAATAATAACGCTAAATATGTATCAAAATGTTAATAATATAATAATATAATTAATAATATAATTAATATAATTAATAATATAATATAATATTTTAATGCGGACAAACTTAAAGTTAAGTCAGTATTATGTTAAATTGAAAATTTATTGAAATTTAGTTGCTTTAGTTAGGCTATTAAGTTCGTATAAGGTCAAGTGCATAAAAAAACATTAAAAATTATTTTGATATTCAACAGATAAATGATCAAAAATGCTTTGAAAATTTGATGACATTTTTAAATGCATTACTGTAAAATTTAATTTCTTCACATAAAATTATTAAATCGATTTTATCCGGTGGAAAACTCTGGTGGAAAACTCTTGCATGACCGTCGTGTGACCTAAATTCTAACAATTGAACATTACAATAGCTACCTACATAGGAAAAAGTCGCTTATATAATTTTAGCTCAGTATACCTGAGTATGTGGAATTTTCAAATTTATTTATAATATTAATAGTAATACTATCGACTAAATTCATTGAATTACAATACAATATTGAATGTAAACAGTTCTCTGTACGAGATTGAAAATATTAAGTAGTACGTATGTATTATAAATTATAATATTTTATCGAACAAAGTCTTTTATTGTTTATGATCATAAACCTAATCGGCCATATCGATTAAAAACTTAAGTTTTTATATTTTAAAAATACAACCCATTTTATTATATTTATATATACATATATATTAAATATACAATATGTACGTTGTATACGCTTTATAGCAGGGTAAAGAATGATAACAACTCGAAAACTTACGAGACATAAGTTATCTTTATACTATTTTCATTGATTTTGGAATTCACTGCAGACCTTTTTATCCAATAGGTTTTTGGAATCCAGCCGGCTCACAACGAGGTGGTAATAATAAAATAGTGTATCATAACAACACAAAACGTTTGAGCGTGCGTATTTTTTCATCGGATCCCGTGACCTTAAATCGTCTTCGCCACGATTGAGACCCTCTGTGCGATGATAAACGATGGCGTGCATGGAACAGCGTGGAACATCGCGTCCGGAACGAGAGTTGAACTATAAACAAGCTCATACACACAGAATATACCTTCTTATATCCCTATCGCCATTGAACACCTGTGTGGATTGTTGGACGACGGGAAGGATGTATACGCATATCACCGGGCTGGGAGAAGTTTCGCACACTGTTTTATTTACGTCACGTTTCCTTTCCGACTTTTCCAGCGAGCGCATTTTCCACCGCCGCTGCCCCGCCGTTTTATCAATCATTGTCCACTCGGGCTACAGCCACCGCCATCATTTACCACCGGTCCGCCAGCGAAGAATCATCTTATTTCGTTTCCACCGTTCTTCAATGGCTACAGCACACTCGCCGCGAGACGCCTCTGGAGAGTAAAACATTTTCTTCGGGTCGGTGGGTCACAATTCACCACTGCACCACCGTTTTGTTCGTAACACGAGATCGGAATATATTTATCCGATCTCATACACTTCATTCTTCCCCTCCCCATACTATTCGTCTTTCTCTCCTTATTGTCCTTTTGTTGGTTTAGTTTACGCATACATAATACATATATTGTGTTAAAGAATATACACAAATACGTGCAAAGTTTGTGTGTGTCTTGGTAGAGTGTTTGGATTAATTATCCTACCAAATGTATTTTTGATGGGTAGCGATGCATGCAAAGTCATTTTGCTTGAGACTATTTTAACGCACTCCTGGGTTACAAACAGTTTGAAGAACCGTATGGTTTTTTATTTTTATTTTTAGTCTTAATTTTAATTTAAAAGTTTTAATATTTATCACTGTTAAATCTAATATAATAATTTAAACCAGACGTATGAAAAATAACCTATACGTTTGCGGAAAAGAGTTTTTTACATTTCACTTTACGCTCGGAATGGAAAAAATGGGGTATTACTATCAAACAAATAGAATATAGATGATAAATGATTCGCGTAAAAACAATAACTTAATTTGCTTTAAAAAATGAAAACGAAATACATTATCAAACACAAATTAATACATGTAAATGTATTGCATAAATTATTATTCTATTTTCAAATAGAAAGTATATAATTTATTTATTTTTAAATACGTTGATGAAATTTAATTTTTAGATATTCTTATAAGATATTTTTAAAGGGTTTCGGATGTAATTATTTTATCAATTTATGAAAAAAATAACAAAAAATATCTTAGTAAGAAAGATTATTTGAGAAGTCGAGTATCTATAAAATCTTTTAAAGTTAAAAATAAATAAACCGTAATAATTTATTAGTTAACAATTAATAATAATAAAAATTTTAATTAGGCAAAAGTATCAAGGAAGATGTATAGATAAATTAGTTAGGGTGATGAATGTATTAACTTTACAATTATGTTTGTTTTTAATTTTAATTGTTATGTTGAAAACACTTTTTTTCAGTAGAAAAAATGTTTTGATGATTAACATCAATCACATTTTCTGGTAGAAAATCGGATTAAGTTGGTATTTTTGAAAGTTTAAAATTGAAAATTTTCACTACTCTAAAAAAAAAATGAATAAAAATTCGATTATTTGATAAAACTATTTTATTAATATATTTAATTATCAAAATAACTGTTTGGTAAACTCGGTTACCAATAATTTAAATCAACTTCGCTCAGAATTTTTTTTATCGTGTAGATTGTATATATTATATGATGATATTTCATTGAAATAACATTTAACACATTTGTTACAGTACCAGTACCTACTTAATGACGAAGTATATTCGATTACCAATGTATTGCAGAACGGTAAACCGAAATGCATGTTATTTTTTATTGTAATTATCGTACAGAAAAAGTTTAATTTTGATTTCTATTCGATCTTAATTAGAGATATAAAGTTGACAAAAGTTGATTATGAGCTATGAGTTATGACGAATAACGAACCCTATGTGAGTCTGTTGTAGAGATACCCACTAGCCGCTATATAAACAATATAGTATCAACAGATCTCAGTTGATCCTAGTACAAATATACACGTGCCAGTATGAAAACAATCAAAACAATATGGTGGATTACAAAAAAAAACGTGAGGAAATTAAAAGGATGGTTCTTGTCCGTCATTGTTCTGACCACTTTAAAAATAATTGTGACATAAAGTTCATCTTGATGTTACGGAGGTATAAGAATAATATGCGTTTGAATATATGCAAAAAACATTTCACAAGACTCCCATATATACATATGACTATATACGTATTACAATTTAATAACAATATAACTAGGTAGGCAGCTTTTTAACTTAATAATTCATTATTTGATATACTTAGAATATTAAATAACAATATGCTAATTGTGAAAAAGATTTTGAATCAAGAATAATTTTATAGTGACAAATGCGTCGTGAATATTATAAATTAAATTTATTTAATAAAAGATTTAAATACTTTTTTTTCACAATTTTCTGTGTACAATGTACATACTTAATATTATAGTAAATAAGTAGTAAAGTCAATTAATTGTACACTATATTGTATATATATCTATAGAAATAATATTTATTAGAATATTATTATCACAATATCTTACTTGAGTGGTAATGATAACGTAAGAAATTGAAGCCGTACTTGGGTGTGAACGGAGCTTGTGGTAATATGGTACTTGCAATAAAGGTTTGTACCATAAATTCCCGGAAACCCAGGGCTTGCAAGCGTACAAGAGTCTTTGTTACAAGAAAAATCTTGATACAGCCAATCGCATACTGGAAACAAAAATCAAATGACTTAGTTTTGATAAAAAAAAAAAAATCAAAAGTCAATAAGTGAATGTACAAGTAGCTAAATTGCCTATTTCAGACGCCGTCACAACATTTACAATAATAATAAAATATATTATGTGTTATGGTAGTATTAATAATTATAGACTAAAGTAATAAAATAAATTATAATAATATTTTAATGAAGTTAAACAACACCATAAATAGTTCGTATGGTAAAAAAAAAAAATACTTATAAAATGAAATAAATAAATGTATTTACAGTACCAAATTTTCTAGATAAATATTTTAATTAACATTTACTGTTATTAACAGGATCTTGCTAAATTTAATGTTGATCCACAATGCCAAGATAAAATTTTTTAAACGGTTCAAAATGTTATTTATAAAATTAAAGTAACTTATAATTCTTTAGAAATAAAATTGGAAATTATTCGATAATCAATTGAAAATTATTTATTATCGGAACAAATTGAATTATTAAGTTTTACGCAATTAAAATTATAAAATAATATACATCTACATTCTACATATTATATACGTACCTATAATGTACATATATGGAATTATTATCCTTGGTATATTAAATGTAATAACTCGTAAACTGCTTCTTAAAAAATGTATTTGATGTACAAAAATGTTCAAAAATACTGTCCATTTAATAATTAGCAGTATAAAAGGGTTCTTATTTCACAAAAAAAAACAGAAGTGTATAACTTTACACACACACACACACACACACATACATATATATATATTGAAGTAGTTTAGTTAAATGTATAATATTTTTTGCAAGTTAATAGAAACTCCATTTTGCCATTACTTAATATCAGACATACTTAATGAGCTATCATCTACACGAAAACATTATATTATATTATGAAAACAGATGTTCAAATCAAAATCACCCTTAGTGTATATTTTATCGTTTAACGAAAAATTAATGATTCGGGTAAAATATGATGGCAATATATCACATAAAATTGCATTTATATGTGGTTGTAACATTTCTTTACTATATAATCCTAAATAACACTATACGGTTTTGTAGTATTTATCGCGTATAACACAATATTCTTGGCAATTCAGTATTTCGAGTAAAGAAGAAAAATAAGACAATCTATGTATGATTGAAAATAATTGTTAATGAATTATTTTATATGATTTTAAATATTTGATATTAGTTGAGCGTATAGTACCAAATAATATAATATAATTTGAATACATTCTATAAAGTATATGATTTTACTCAAACATTTTAAAACTATCATATTTAATTTTACAAATAAGCTAAAATACATCAATGCTTGATATTTAAAACAATGCTATTCAACACGGAACATCAATATAAACAGCTTTCGGTTAAATACGGTAACTACAAGAATATAAAACTGTTTTCGTTATACATATTCATAATACAATAGGAATTTTAAAAATAAGGTAGAATATATAACTACAATTAATTATGAAAACAACATCCGTTAGCAGTTAGTTACAAATCCTAATCTCGAAATAAGAATGTTTGATTCACAAGTACGTGTTACTTTACCTATGTACTATGTACGTGTTACACTTTTACCTAAATTTCAACTCGACATTGGGTAATAAGTACGCTATAGTCAGTATTACCTGCATCGTGGGATCACGAGGGAACAGACCCTTCGAGACCAAGTTGTTTAATTAAAATGCATGGACTCACTCGTGTGTTCTATCCTTCTTCCTCCTTTGGGCCTGAACGCTAGACCATGAACATTCGTTAACGAAGTAAAGCTAAAATATGCCAAAAATTGTGATCTAGACGTGGCTTCTTCAATCCTAAAACAATAAAATAATTGTAATAATAATTTGAAAATTTTCTACATTTTTTATAGTTTTTTCTGAAAATTAAATTCTTATCAATACGATTAATATTCAACGTCGTGGATTTTATTCAAAACAATTCATTATTTGATTTTACTTGTATTGAAATATTATAAATCGTTTTAAAAAAACTTAACGTTTTATTTCAATGTATAACCCCGTTGTTGAATCATTATTTGTCCAATAAAAATGTTTATTGTTTTTTTATGATTAAAAGATATTAAACCAATATATTTAGGAAAATACAATATTTCACACCAGTTTTTACAAACGATATAAATATTTTTCAGGAATATATAAAAAACAGCAAATAAATTATCTATTAAAAAAATCATAAGTAAAAATATATTTATATTAAAAGAAAAATGCATTTGGTGTATTATTTAATTTTAATTGCATTTTAAAATTTCAAAATTATTTTTTCTCATATTTTGGCGTACAATGGGATTTAAGAATAAATGAAATATAATAATTTTTTTTTTATTTTGTGTATTATTATTTTCATTCAATATAAGTAATTTAAACTAACGATTATTTTTAACCAATAGAACTGTGGTGACATTCAAGCTAACTTACAAATGTGTATTGGATGAAATTTATTCAGTACCCGTGTAATATATTTTACTGCTTTCGAAGAGTTCGTTGTGCGTCAGTGCGTTGTCATTAAACATTATCAGTTTCCCGAAAGCAATTGTGAAGCCATGCAGAAATACGTGTGTGGCTTTTAAAAAAAAAAGAATGTCACAAATATAGCGATAGTACGAAAGAAAATTCTACCATCCACGGGCCGTTAAAAACCATATTTACCAATCCAAAACGTCCGAGTGATCTATATATTTATCATGAACTAGATGGAGAAAGGAGAAATAGAGGAATGATTTAAAAAAAATGAAAACCCTCTGGCCAATGGGCATATCTTACTATATGGGCTTTGGTTCGAAAACTATACGAATATAAGATGGGGTCTATTTGATAAAATATCGTTTCTAGTATAAGAATTTCAGACTCTTTGACGATAGCAGCGAAGCTATTTGGATTACAGACCGAAAGAAAGTCACTTTAGGGTAGAGGCCTATGACCGGGGGGTGAGAAGTCCGCGTGCGCGCGCGTGTCTATAGAAAATTAATGTCAGCGTCTGTCTGTCTGTCTTTCTGTCCGTCCATCTGTCTCGAACCGTTGGCTGCACACCAAAAACTGACCACAAAAACCCATCAGCTAGAAATCTAACCCTAATCTCGGTTTACCCTTTTCTCATTAAATATATATATTTTTTCAGGAAATCAGTAAAAGGAATTAGAGATTTCTTATTAAGATTTCATCGAAGTATAAAAATATACAATCATGATGTTATTAATAACAAACCATTTTATATGGTAGTGAAACAATAAGCAGCACAGCCGCGATGATTTTAAAGGGAAAACTTTCAAAAGTTTCTTTAGAGCACGTCTAAATTTATGGTGTCGTTAATAAAGATAATAATATCGCACTTAATACAACGATGTTAAAAGAAAATTTCCAGCATTAATAATTACAGCCACTTTTCGTAAAGATGAAACATAATATTATAATAAATAATAATATATTTTTATAAATTAATTAACTACATATTATAGGTAGGTGTATCTACGTTTTATAATAAATACATATTTTATCAATTTTAATTTTCAAATAAGGTGATCATTTACATATAGTTATAATATAAATAATGACGATAAATGTAAATACCTATAGAGATAATTTATGTACACTTTATTAAAATAAATTAATAAACATAATAATATTCAAAATTTACATATTTTGTATTAAAAATCAAAAATTTAAGTTTATAATAAATTTTTCACTCAACTTTGAGTACTATTTTATCATGTTTATTATTATTATTTATATCACATCAATTTATGTTTTATGTTATGTTTAATAACAATAAAACTGTACATTGTATGAGCACAGTACATTCGAATGCAATGAATTATTAAGATGGCCGTTTATACGTGCATATTTAAAAAGGAAATAAAAATGGAAATTACAAATATAAATTATGTCAGTTGGTTTTTTTTTTTTTTTATGCTCTAGTTGGGATCTATCAATATGACTGATATCGTAAATGAATAATATATATTATTATTTTTTTAATTTTATTCTTTATTCAGCAATCTGTTACAATTTGAACAAGCTTAAGTATTGATACAATATTATTTGGACAGGAATAACAAAGTGAAAAGACCTCCCGGTGGTGATACTTTGTCAAGAGCTAGAAACTAATAATTCAAATTTCATAATAGAATATTCTTTTCTTTAATTCATTAACTATGCTTTACGTGTAAAAAAATACAAAGGTTATATTTTAATTTTTTTTTTTTTTTTTTTTTTAGTTCCTATTATACTGTTTTTGTATCTTTTTTTATGCTTTTGATATATTAGAAAGCACTATGAGTAATGAAAATATAAATAAAAAAAATATATTTATTTCTCATACATAGTTTTAAATGTTTAACTAATCTAACATACGATTTTTCAAAACAACATTTGTATACCACTATTTATTTATATAAGAATATTTTTTTTTCCGGTAGATCATATTGTTATTATAATAATCTGTAGGTATTGTTTTAATTTACAAATGGTTTTTCATCATAATGACTAGTATAATTACATTAGTTTATTACTGTCGTGTTTTAAATTAATCTTTTTTTTCACTACTTTTCCATTACATTTTTTTTTTTTATGGCAGATAATGTTGTTTTGTGAATGAACATTAAGCAGTATAAAGATTTAGTCAAGTAAAAGGAAATGAGGTGGAAGAAGTATTGTGTTTATTCCAGCTATGGCTA
Organism: Aphis craccivora; assembly: GCA_009835225.1. Taxonomy (NCBI): domain Eukaryota; kingdom Metazoa; phylum Arthropoda; class Insecta; order Hemiptera; family Aphididae; genus Aphis; species Aphis craccivora. The sequence continues at coordinate 36,894 of VUJU01000555.1, forward strand.
TCAAAAGGGGAAGAGTTTGAACGAGAACGAATAAAATCATTCTCAATGAATGAACAAAATGTAGGTCTTTAAACATCTTTAATATTTATATTTTTGTTATAATTATCAAATTTTATGACGAATTCTGATTTTAATTTTAACATGGTTTAATACAATATTATTTTATTATTATTATTTTTTTTGTATCGAATTAATTTTTGCTGACAATTTTATCAATGTATAAAAGCATTACTTTTTTTTTCAACAACTTCTATTTAATTCTTAGCAATATTAAATATTTTATGTATTTACTAAATTATATTAAAAAACAATTATTAAATAAAAATATAACACAATATTATTTAACCTTAGGGATCTATTAATAACTGTTTCAACAGTATAATGTTATATAATTTTAATTTTAATAATAATAAAAAAAAAAAATAATAACAATAAGAATTTAAACCACATGGTAAAGAGCATTACTTCCTCTTCAGGTGATATTTAATGTTCCTATTTCACAAAGAACAAATTTTAATAATAAATATCTTTTACTGTGATAGTCTTCCTGGTTCACAGTAAGTTATATATCTATCATATTTTTCACGTAGTCATAAACATACGCAAAGATGAAATCCACTAAAGACTGTTCAACCGTTTACCTCTTTTATCGCACTTGTCGATAACTTATATATCTTTTTTTTATATCTCTTTTTTTAAGCCGTAAGCAATTTATCATATCTCAGTTTACTTACTTCCGAAAACTTATTAAAATGTAATTTCAATTGGTCTTATAATATTATATATATGAGTACTTTTTTGTTTTTAGTCCTTACCGGAAATTCAGAACTGCTGATTCTCTATCCGCAAACATGATGATTGGAGGTGCTAGCCGTTCATCTTTGCCGCATATCCGGGGTCCTGATCCTTGTCCAAAAGAATCCACTAATTCAAGGTGTCCTGATACGCAACTAGAAAAATAATATACTTTATAGGAACATAAATGTATGTATTTATATAATATAATGTATAATAATAATGAGTTTCTATAAACAATGTACATTCTGTTTTTATTTTTAAACATTAATTAAACATTTGTGTGAGTGAATAAAAATGATCTTCATTGATATTATTCTCAAAAGAAATGTTTTCTTAGGTTTTAAATTTGAATAATTTATAATTGAATGCTAAAAGTGTATGTTTTTATAAATTGTATGGGTGTTATAAAACAAACGTTGTAATTTTAAAAATGCCACTAATATTTAATTTTATTTAATTACACATTTAAATGTGGTAAAATTATCAAATTATATCAATCTATAATAATGAGATTTATTTAAAATTCTATAAGAGATCAATCATACAATAATCAATAATGCAAAATATTTTTCATTTTTATGAATTTAAATAATATTTTTTGGCAATGTTAAATTGCTAAGAGAATTAATAATTAATAATGACTATGCAATAAAAACTAAAAATACTTTTTTTTTTCTATTTAGATTAAACTTAGTATAATTTAATAAATAATTAAACTAAATTATTAAACAATTCATTATTTTTATTAAACCTTTTCGTCATGTTTACAATTTTTTTTGCATTATAAAACAATTAATAGATTTTTATCGTGAACATTTTTATATGTTTATCATAAAATTATTTACTATATCATAATTATAACTTGGAGAAAAATGTTTGAAATATTATTATAATATATTTTTTAAAACTTTACAGTGTTAGGACGTGAATTAGTTATTCATAATGCTATTATGTAGGCAGTTAAAATAGAATAAATAAAATTTTATTTATAACTACTATTAAAACTTATTTTAATATTTTTAAAATAAAAATAAACTACCTACGACAACGAGTTTCACTTAGAACTTCATGAACATTTATGATTATCTACATAAGTCAAAGACAACTGATTCATAAAATAAATATTTTAATGTACCTAATAAAAGGTATTTATAATGATCCAAACAATGAGAGACAATTTGGTAAGTTATTATTATTATATTTAATCCGTTAATAAAATAATATTTTCCAACTAAAATAGCCTATACATAATATATAATAATACTTAAATTTAAATTAAGAATATTATTTACAATAAACTATATAATGAAAATGAATACATACATACAAACTGTATAGTGTGACATGACAAAAATCATTGATTACCTGAAATGATATTAAAAAGTTCTGCTCTTTCGAAGATTATAAGCCGATGAACGTTTTCAAATCCTTATCAATACCTATATAGACTGCGTTGACAGTTTAATGGGGTTGTCACTTTCACCCGTTAAGGCGCAACGGGTTGTATCTATAGGTACACGTTTAACTGTCGGTCATTTTGTCTCCAAACACGACAATATATAAAGGGAAATATATTACATATCCACTTGTCTTTCTATTTTTTATTTTTAATACTTCCCATTGTCGACGGAATTCCCTGTCCGAGTTTTTCATCTATTCACCATTTATATACATATATATATATTTTTTATCATCTCAAAACACACTCGATATTTGCGTCACATAATCATACCTAACCACTTTGGCCACAACTACCCTCGTTGTTGTGTATTTATAGGGAAGCACAAAAGCAAAAAGAGGGTTTAAAGGGTTGTTACGAGATTGCACTGGATTTTGATTGCACGTGCTGTGTTCTATGGTTAAAATGAAAGGACACACGTAACACTCGTACTTATATAGTATTATATACACAATATTATAATAGTCACCATGTCTGGCCGTATACATTTTTAACGAGTCACTGTAATTTATTTATATAAATAAGCCGTGAGAGTATAAGTAGCTTTTTTTATTATTAAAATTAGTTTACACATAAAATTAATATTTATAAAAGTATAAAATATTTTTATACGTTACGCGATATATAATAGCACGTGAGCCCAATCATCGGGACATTTTAAAATATTTAAAACGAGTGTTAATATGTAGGTAATTGGTCGTAAAGTTGATTCACGTCATGTCGATATTTAAATGCAAATATAATTAAGGTGAATTATTACAGAGAAGCAAATCTTCCTTCCATCATACTGTTTTTACTGTTAAGTGTTTATTGCACATATACAATCTATTAATTCTACCAGTTACGATCAGTGATGCAGGGAGATAGTATTTTTATCATTTTATTATTCCAAGACGTACTATGTGCTGGTTACTGTACAATAAATGTACATGCAAAAATATTATGTCGTTCCTACGAACGTATAATGGGGTGTGGAGATGAAACTTGGTTTTATGCGTTTGGGAGCGCGTATATCGACCACGTTATTCAATTTCTTAAGGGTTATACAAATATTTCCGGAGAATTATTTTCTTCGGAGAACCAAGTTATGAAAATATGTAATAGACATCACGATAATACGTATAGGAACAACAGTACTTTTAAATTGTACATTTAATTTAAGAATAGAATAATATTTAATAATAAATATCATTATTTTTGATTTGATAGATCGATACATCCAACGAAAAAGGTAGTAACTCAATTTTTATAATATTATTATCTAACTTAAAATAGTAAGTACAGATTGTTTTGTTTAGCACAAAAAAAATCATGCACATAGAAAAATAATAATTAAAATTAATATTGCTATGGTTACATATCTAAATTGTAATAAACGCTTACAATCTAAATATTAAATTATTACGTTTGTATAATTTTATAATTTTGACAATTTAAGGATAGTTTTGAATAAACTTTTTAGAAATAAAAATGATACAGTGTTTCTTTATAAAATTGAATTTTATGTAACCACGTTTTAATATTTACGGCTCTTGTTTATTTCAATTTTGAATAATGGGTGTCTTCTAATATTAATCGCTATTAATTATTGTAAAGTATATAGGTGCCCATTAAATTGTATTACAGCATCAGTATTGCAAGTCGATAAATTATTTCTAGATTTAAGCATGTACAGTATTTTCCCAGTAATTCAAATTATTGCGTTAACGAATATGCTTTTTTCAATAAAAGTTTTGTGGTAGATCGAATAATTAATTTACACCCATAGTCCTCAGAGAGCATATACTATTATAGATGATCGCTCAATCTATTTATATTTATTCTTTTCGATGTATGAAATACATAATATATTTATATCGATGCAAAAGTGTTCGAGCTATATAAATAAGTAATACTATCGGTTTTGAAAAAAATATGATTTATTTAAATTTTTTTAATTCAAGACGTTTTTCACCTCGACCCTGTCATTCGCCTCCACGTTTATTACGATAAATAATTCATAGCCTGAAAGTTATATACAGTTCTCGCTGTTTGTCTCTGTCGCTGTTTGGATAAGCAAAACAGCATCACCGACGGCGCTTGTAGATTTTCATTTTCCAAATCGACAGGCGCAAAATATAAATTAAAAATACGGAGATAATTAAGTTTCCATGGGATTTCGCTTCTACCCTCTGGCTATAATATATATATATTAAATGACTATATACAATATTCACAGTACGTCCAAGCGTAGCGAAATCAAAAAGGCGTGTAAACCATCGTCTCGGATAAATAGTTACCAAAAATACTGAAGTATATTATACTTTTTCCAAACGGTATTTTCGACAAGTGAATGGAATGTCACCGTTGTTGCTTTCGCACGAGTCACAACTTATACTGCAGCGAATATTTACACAAGTGCAACATTGTTATACATTATATACATGTGTGGGTGGTGTAGGTGAGCACATTGATGTATCATTCGAATTTCATTCAAACGCGTGATTTATATACAAATTCTCATTTTATTTGTTACAATTCATACCATATACATATATGATTACTAGCTTACTATATATTTGTTCGTTTCAATGATACTAATTAAGGGGGTTTCGTGATGTCTGTTATGTTTATTATTATGGTCATAAAGGTTTGCAGGTACTTTCATAGATATAAAAGGTGGAATATAGTAGCTGTCGCGTTTAACAGTTTTGAAATTCGATAGAACTAAGGTAAACTTGTAATTATAAACATAAACAATAGAGGTCCTATGACAAAAGTAAAGTAAATTATGTTTTTAATGTGTAAAACAGTTTGGTTGTAATAATATACAAATTAAGTTTTTTGGTTAACTAAATAATGTTTTTTTTTTAAAAAAAGTATTACAGCTGTATTAACTATAATATACAGTTATTTTATTTAGTTATTAAAATATCACAACGTCATCGAAATACAAAAATATTTGTAAATTTTACAAGAAGTGTTTATGGTATAATAGGTATATTAGCCAATGTAAATTGGCCATACCATTTTTTTTTTGTTGTTTAAATTAACATGTAAAAATTATTAGAAAAAAAAAATGTATTAATTTAAAGAAGCTGTTAAGTTCAAAAATAATAAATAATAAAATATAAAAAGGGTTATCAATAATTATTGTAATTATATATATAATTATATAAATAAAAAAAATATGATTCGAATCAGTTGGCTTATTTTTATCACGCAAACGTTCTTAATTATCGATAATGATCTTAAAACTTTAAAAGTTAAAAAAGAATTTGTTTTAACTTGAAAACTCAATTTCTTATATTTTTTTTTTCATGGTAAATAATCAACATAAATTATAATAGGTATTTTAAATAAGTATAGCCTTTTTTAATATTTCACTGATTCAAATGGTCGGGGCTGATTAAACTAATCTTTTAAATTGACGTGAAATCAATTTATTTTGATAAATCATTAGATATGATAATTTAAAATAAACTTGATTCGTTCAATTTAGAATAAAAAGTGAAATATTATTACACTAAACAATATAAGATCAGTGATGTAATTGAAATAATGGAATATATATTATATTTCGTTGAATTAATAATGAGTAATGACTGGAATACTTTTTAGTCTGTGTAGTAAAAAATCCAATAGATATTAATAATATTATATAACACCAAATAGATAAATTATTTTAAATTCGTAACAAAAATAATTAAAAGCATTTTTTTTTTTTTTGCTGTTCAGGAAAAATTAATTTTCAAGATTTAATAATTACACTTACACAGCTATATATATTGTAATTTACTTATAGAAAAATTAATAGTTTATTGATATAAGTAGTAAATATATTAGTTTACCGATATCTTACCTAATATTAATTAAGATTAAATAATTCAATAAATTCTATACACTTTTTTTAAGAATACAATTTAGTATAAAATATTTAATACTGAAAATAAATATGTATTCAAAATTAACCGTTTTTAAATGTGAGTTAATAAAAAATGTATAGTTTAAGGATGCAAAAGTTTTTTTTTTTTTACCATAGACTAGTGATTGACTAAATTGTATATTTGATTGATACTTGGTCAGGGGTAAGATTAAATTTGTTCAAAAAAAGCAAAACCAATGTTTGAAAAGAACTGTATTTTGTTTTCTAACTAAATCTTATAAAAATATCTTTTTTTTCTTAGCATAATATTAAAATAGTTTGACAAAAGGACAAACTTATAAATTGAAAAATTGGATTAATTTCATTATAAGAAATATGTTTATAATGAAAAGTTTAATGTTTTAAATTTGTTTTCAACAGATTTTTATGACTAATAATATCATTAAACATTATTGATGACGGATTTATATTTCAAGTTGATATCATTAAAATTCAACTAAAAAGAAAATATATTTGAAAACCTCTATCATTGCAGCGTTCAATGCTTATTACTACATAAACTAAATGTACTACCATTTTCTTTTAACATTTGTTTAAAATAATTAAACGAAAATACCCAAACACGCGACATGTTTTCCTTACGTCGAAACACGTGGTAGTGAAACAATTGAAAGACAATAAAAATTATAGGTATAGGTAAAGGTTTTCAGGACTGTAGTTAAGTTGGTATAATCTATACATGAAGTATAGACTATATATCGTTATTCTTATTAAATGTCAAGAATGCTTTTAATTGTTTATAATATTATAAAATTACTTGTATGCAAATGTCATGATACAATATTGTCATTTATTACTAGGTACCTATATGTATGAAATTCGTATTTAATCGTAGGTATATTCAAGTATATTCTCATTATTCCGCTGCCACAAGCTCATAAAATAATTTAAAAAAATATTTTTTCATAGGTCATTGAAAAAAAAATAGTGACGTACTCATTTTATATAATATATATATATATATTAAACATTTAACTCACTTTTATGTTTTGTTTTATATCATAATATAGTTTAGAAGTATTTAATGCAATATAAACAATTGAGAATTTTACACTTTAGAGAGGTACTAAAAACTGAATTATTACTTTTGTTTATTTGTTGGTTTTTTATTTTTATAAGGTTTATGTTATACGTAATAATCGTTAAAAATAAATAAATTTACGGAAATCTGCAGTTTAAACCATATAATTGGAAGCAGAATTATGGACACAATTAAAATGTTTATTAAAAGCAAAAACTAAAGTGGTAATCATTACAATTAACAAACTACACAATTATAAACGGTAATTTATCATAAATTGTGGTTGTCTGTTATTTTTTTATTGCGATTATATACTACTATAAAGTAAGAAAAATTAAATATAAGCAATTACACTTTTTTTAGTTTTGTGATCCTCAGAGGAAATCGGTTATAATTATTTTTTTTAATATTAGTAAACTTTGTAAAATATGTGATAAAACAAGTTATTTTCTTCATAAATGCTTGATAAATTTGGATGCAAATGCGCACTATTTTAGAACAAACATTCAAAACATCTTAACATAATATTAAAGAGCACTTTGGCCGGTACTTAATGGTGTTCTATTGAGAAATGGATGAAAAATTTAAAAAGAGCCTTAATTTAGAGAATACACAATACCATTTTTTAGATTATTAGTGGGTATCAATATTAAAAAAAAAAAAATCTAAAGAAATGTATGATATTTCTATAAATTATTGTTATCTTCAAAAGTTTGTTGAACTAACAATTTTTTTTTTTATTATTAATTAATTATTTAGTAAACACATCATTAACGATTTTTAAAACTTAATTACTATTTTCACAGATTTTATCTTTTCTAATTTATTTTATCCCACTTTGTTTCTCATATATGTCACGACATATTAATTTTTATTGAAATTGATTAATCCTTAAGATTCTCGCCTCTCAGTTAAAATTAAAATCATTTACCAAGTACGAGTACGTTATTTAGTGGGTAATACGGATATTTCAAATTAAGAAAATGATAAAACCTGATGTTGCCCTAATCTAACTAGACATTTTATATTGTATATGATTTCTTTCTTGCATTTTTCTACATGCAACAAAAAAATGTCTAGTCTGATAAGTAAATCAAATAGTTATAACTACCACTAGATTTAATACTTTTTTTGGCATAAAACTATTTTTCTTACAATTCATATATTATACCATCAGTTCTAGAAAATTAATCTTGCCAGGCGCCAAGTATTCGCATTTTTATGACTTACATTAGGTCACAACTTCCGGCCATTTTCTTTATTTCAAATCACTTTAAACTTATCTTTCCCTTGGTACTAAGAAACTACAGAACCTTGAGCTCATAATTTTCAATTTTCTTTCTTTTTCCTTTTGAACACTTGTTTTTATTTTGATAAAAATAGTATTTTTAAATACTGTTGTTAGTATAACACATACGATATATTATAATAGGGTTCTCGTTTTCCTTGTGTTTTTCTTACTAATTTTGTTCGTGTCTGCTTATAAAATTATTCTTAGGTACCATTTAAATGGATTTAATCTTATCAGATTTTTGGTTTTCTGATACTATTAAAATATTTTCTCAATTTATCTTATTATTTTTTATGTACAAACAAATTACGTAATACGATTATGCTACTCTCATTTTATATTTTGCAAATACTTTGTAACTAATATTAAGTACAAAATATTTTATAAAACTTGTGCAACCATTCTGTACAAAAACTCACTATTAATATTGTTAAATTGTATGCTAAATATTTTATTCATTGATGCAATTTATTTATGAGCAAATTATTACAACTGTAATTTTTGTTTTGATAAAATAAAATATATTAGGTATTAATTTTATTAAATGTATACATTTTTTTTTTTATGTTCGAATTATTGAATTGTGTCAAAACTTTTTTTCCAATCTTTCATTGCAATATTGTATAAAAATAAAATAAAAAATAAACAATACGTATTATCTTTGTTTGATACTTTTTTGATTCAACGATATATTACGATACATATATTTGAAACTCGAAATAAAATAGTGAAATGTCTCGATATCTGTTACAATATAACAACAGTAAATTCTAACAATGAAGTCTGTACGTCATTTGATGTTCATAATTGCCAATTCAGTTGCTAAATAGAATATTAATATTATACCAGGGCAAATGATGAAAGTATAGAAGGGAATTTGTAATATAACCAACGAATAAATTAGCTTAACCAACTCCCCTCTGCGTTTACACAACCGTTTAGTTTGCGTTTCACCGTTTCTTGCAAATTCAGATATAAGCTAAATATTATTATATACACACTGCACAGATGTAATGTACCCGCACAGGCGATAACGACATTTTGTCGAGTATTTGATATCTCTAAAAACGTACAATGATCTCTTCGGAGTAAGTTTTTTTTCATCATTCAATTTATATATATATTATAAAAACGTAATAACAGTTTTGACGAGTATAATATGTGACAACCAAAAACGCTCATCTGTCAAAATATAGAGAGGTGACTCAGAAGGTGAATGTATAAGTAAAAAATCTAAATAAGATTCAATATAATTTTTTTTTTTATTAGTAATCATAATTAATGGTTTACTAGTTGTTGAAGCTAATAAAATATTTATATAAAAACAGAAAAAAAAAATTTTGTTAGATCTGAAGACAGGACCCGAGGTATATATTTAAGCTAAGCTTACAAATTATTCAGAATAATCAAAAATTATTCGAATTTCGCAGGGCCATTAAGGGGTATTTTGGATATCCTCCAAAAAATCACCGAAAATATGCCTCTAGGTAGGTGCATTCAAACAGTTTGTTTTTCTGATTTATACAGTTAAATAATTTGCAATATCGTATATACACACAAACTTTGCGTGACATTTAGTATCTATTATATTAGTGTTACTATACAAAATAAATAATGATAAATAACATTTTACTTTTTCTTTAAAGTTTCCATATCACGCCCTGCACTTTCTAATAACTACACTTGGTGACAACTGTTATGATTGCACAAATCGAATAAACAAACTACAACAGAGTATAAAAAACCATAATCGGTAATATTAGACTGAGTACAACAGGAGAAATGTACAATGTACTTTGACGTGGTATCTACGGCGACCGTTTCTTGGCACACCATAATACGCCTACTACGTAGTAGGTACACTGTTATCGGAACGCCTCACCGAGCGCATAGATCGAGCGAGGTGTGGAGAATCGTCACATATGACCAGTACGACCCTCGCCGGCGGTGCACTATTGCGTCCGTCTTGTTTTCACCGTAGAACCCTGCATGCTACGCCGTACCACCGTTCACTATAGAAACTAAAACCTTGACATCACTTTTATTCCAAATGTTTTCCTCACATTAAACTACTCCCGGGGAACCCAGATCCATTTGTCAAGCCCTACGTAAGAAAATCCGCGTCTAGTCAATCTTTCTCAGTGTTATTATTGTATTTCAACGTTTGCGTTGCATACATTTGTTTTGTTTCTTGTCGCCATTTCATAAATAAAACCTATGACTTTAAATGATCGTATCCTGGTGAAGTGTCACATTTACCTTAACAAGTTACTCGTGACCCGCATGTATACAGAGTGGTTTGCCAAGTATGTTCACACCTTTTTCTTATACTATAATGCATTTATTCGTATTCTGATTTTTTGGACTTTTAAAATTTTTACCATTTTATAACTTATAACGTATATTGAAATTCTCGAGATTTTTTTAGATATACGTAAAAAATGTTATGTTGAAACAATAATTTATACTTATCAAATGAGAACCCCTTCTTCTACTTTTTTTTTATTTAAATGAAAATGTGACGTATCAAAATCAAAATTTGAAAGAATAATTTTTGAGTTATTTAATTTTGTGTTCTATGAGTAATAGGTTCAGGATAATATAGATTTGGTAGTTATGGGGTGGGGTTCATGGTGACATGGCAATTTCATTAATTAAAATATTAATCCATCAACATTTATGATTTGAATAAAATAGTCGGGGTATAGTACAAGCACTAGATTCAATATCAATTTTTTTTACAGTATGTTTGTAAATAATTTAATAATTTAAAAACTTTGAATCTAATGCATAAAATATTCAAAAAATAAAATTATTCGAAGAATAATTTACAGTAGAAATGAGAGGGGGTTCTAATTTAAAAACAGGTGTTTGTATGATCACTAGACGTTTCTCAAGCAGTACAAAATATCTTTTGAAGGACATGAATATAATAATAAGGTATTCAAGTTTATTTAAAAATTGAAAAAATCAGAATTTAAATAAATTCATTATTAAATAAAAAATAAGGGTTAGCATGTTTGATGAAGAATCATAGTGTATACTAAAAGTATAAGATAATAATGTTTTCGGCGTTATAATACAAGATATTGAATATCCCATAGTGTATGAAAGTAAAACGATTGTTTCGATGGATTATAACACGAGTCGCAGTAATAATATTATCGTTTTATACTTTTATTGACAAACCGGTAGGCGATTTCTGGTAGGTTACGGTCGCGTGTACGTTACTCACCTGGAACCGTTGAAATGGCCGACATTGATGAGCCTGTATATTTGCAGTTCCACTCGTCTGTCATATCCGGGATCCAGCGTGTACCAGCAATAGTTCGGACCGGACATTGCGGGAGATTTTATCTGGCCGAACGTCGAGTTTGAACGGGCCAATAACATATCAGCTTTTATCGTGACATTGCACACTGAAACAAACCGACAACGCGTTTCGTTAGAGTTATTATTTTTATACCATACATTTAATAACTATAGTCTCGATACTATTGTAAGTTCCGACGACAATAAAATAGTATATGCGTTCAACAAAATCAATACATTGTTGTGAATAAGTTAATAACAATAAAATTAACCAAAGTTAATTATAAGTAAAGTCAAAGTTGAGCACGTTAAGCTATTAATTAATAGTTTAACGAACAAGTTGTAAAAATAAAACATATTTCACTATGAAAGTTTCAAGTTATTACGGAGCAAATTATTGACTTAACTCAGTTAAAGAAATTAAATTGTTATTTTTTTTTAATTATCACCTGGGTGTAACACATACCTAATATTTTTATAGTAAAACTATGTATTTTGTTTTTTTATAATGTTAACTTATTTTTTTGTAATAATATAATATTTTATGCATCTTATGGTCTATACTCTATATTATTACTTATTTTTATACATTAGCTGTTGAGCTTTAGTCAATATTACGTGTCTATATTAAATAAATTATTAACTAAGACAATTTAACATACCTATAAACATACGATTTTAACTTTATTTTTTATTTTTTAAACTGGTCAAAAAAAAAAAATGTAGTTACCTATTTGTACTTATTACAATGACTTTGTTACAAGTTATGTAGGAATGTTGAAATATAAGGTTTTACTAGTTAATACTTAACGCCCGCTTTTTTTTATACACGGTCAACGATAATCCTAATATTATTAATATTAAATAATTTATGTGCATTGTATTAGATTATTATATAAGTATGATACCATCGAGTCAATGTAAAACCATATTAAATTAGTAATGGATTCAAAAAATATACAAGACAGTTAATTTTACAAGTAAGTATTATTAAATGTTTACATTGTTATATGTATAATATATAATTATTACATAATTAATTTTAAAACACAACACTCCCTATTATATAGGTACCTAGCTAATGTATAGTTAGGTGCGATGCAGTCTTTTTCATGAACGTTATTATGTTTCAGTGTTATTAGTAAGTAGTAACCATTAGTGTGGTGTGCTGTCAAAAGATTTGTCGTCTTGCATAGTATACAACGCAATACAATAACGCTTTAAAATTCCAAAAATTAAGCTCCGGGTTTATGTGTAGTTAATAACGTCTAATGAGTTGAAAATAATTTGTAATCCGACAATTTGTTATCAAAAAGCAATAGTTATTACTTTTGAGTTTAGTTTTATTGATATTTAATATTATATTAGCTACTTTGAATTGTGATAATATGCTATAAAATGCAAAAGATGATATTTTTTTTATAAATATTGACTAAAGAGTATATAGAAAATCATATGTAGATCCATAATTATTCATTAATCATGAATTTAAAAAAAAAATCAACACAAACATTTAAAATATATTATTTATTACACAATATTATTAAAAGTATTGATCTGTTAATGTAATTATAAAATAAATATTGTTTACAAAACTAAATAAGTAAGGCTGCTGCATGACTGTAAATTAAATTGTCAATGTCCCTCGTTATTGAGTTCGTCACTGTAAAAAATGTGCTAAATTTTAATTCAATTACAAACCATTTCATACAAAGATTTTGGGTGGAGATGTATGCTAGCCTCAAATAAGGAAATTTTATCATTTATTTATATTATTATAAGTAATATTTTAGATAAAAAATATTGTTATGTTCTTTATTATTATTTTTAACTTACACATTAATAAAAAGGTACCATAAATCGGTGTTAATATAGGTGTGTGGTTTAAATGCCCGAAGTTAATTGATATAATATACCTATTTCATAATTAATTTAATTTTTTTAATTATAACTATTAAATTATTGCTCCAAGCTTAATAATTTAAACCATTTAAGCAATTTAAAAAACATACTTCATTAATAATTAATAATAATAAGTATAGCATAACTACTAAAGTTGGTTTTCTTTTGTATAATACATTGACAGTAATAGGTGTAAAAAAAATCTTGTTCAATTTCTAAAGATTTTATTGGTAATTGAAAATGATTCCCTAATTCTTATACAAATATATTTTAATTAAAAATATTATTATTTAAACATTTTGCTACCCTACAGGTACTCGCTAAAGTCTTTTAATAATTTTATTATAAATATACAGTAATTATTGTATTTACAAATTATTTTTTGTTTTTTTTTTTTTTTATTAATATAATATCTATATTGACAAGGTATATTTATTTGTATAATTTTGTGTGTTCAGTTAAACATTTTAATTTATATAAAACGCTTATAAAAATCAAAACTCACCCTTTTAAAAGTTATAAAGTTAACTTGATTTAATAGTTTAAAATGTTGATAAAAATACTTCCTTTTCTATTAGTTATAATTCCGCGAACTCAAATTACTGATAATTTTATTATTAGTATTGCGTATTTTAAATTTAAAGTTTCCTTTTTATGTGATAATCTTATTATTTTACTTTTATTATTTACTTAAATTTATAAAATTTTCATACTTTTATAATACCTCAAGACTTTTATTTTATATAATAATATATCCAATATTTTCGATTTCAAGTTGAACGAAGGGTGTATTGATTATTTTACAATGGTGTTATATTTATTTATATTTGTTATTTTATTATTTTTCTGTATATACCACTTTAGAAGTAATGCTATAAGAAACTTCTATGTAACTCATTTACAGATGTAAAAAATAAAATAATAAAACTGTTCTTGGAACATTTGAGAGTTTGGTCCAATATATTTTAGAACAAATATCATTGAGTTACTATATTTTAGTTTTAATGATTTATAATAGCATTCGTAAAATCAGAAAATGTACAATTCCAAAATCATTGTTTTATTAATAAAATCATATCACATTGAAAATATGTCTTAAACATTGTTCCACTAAAAACTGTAACACTTGTAAACGGTCAAACATTGTAGTGATAATGTAGCATAATTTATTGTGATCATCTACCCATATTGATATTTTTAGAATAATGCGAATATGTCAATAAATTAAAATTGTCCTAATTATTTAAACATACTAAATAGAATAATGTTATGTACACACAACGACCCTTAGAATAACTATTATCATTGCAACAGATTTTCCCCTAGTGTTCTGCAAAAGCAAGAAAAATTCAATATTTACACAGTTGTTCCAATATGACATGTAACGCAATCATATTGTGTAAATAGAGAAAAAAAAAGAATATTTAAACACCATATACATGCATACATATATATATATATATATATATATATGTAATATGTATGCATGCATGCATATATATATATATTTACATTTATATACATATATACACATTATATAAACATTATAATGGATACGAAGATCACTGTGGTCGGCGATGAACGCTATGAAACACATCGCAGGGGACGAGAAGATATTTTAATGATATGCTCACATGTCATTGTATAATAATTTAAAAATAATAAATACCTAAATAACAGGCAGGTTGTCACGAGCAGTTAACGGTAACTCCCGATATAATTCTACATCAATGCAGATTAAAGGAACGTTTCTTACTGTAAGGTCCTGTAGAATTTTTCAAGCATTTTATGTCATGTACTCATGTCGAATAAACGCAACTACGCAAGACATATGATTTTCTTATGGTTCACCAGAGACAAGAGATGGTCGAATAACCTAAGGTATTTTTTCAGCAGTGCGTGCTCATCAAACATTTTTTAAGAACTCTCAACACTTGATTCTTCAAACGACAACTGGTATTGTATGTTTATTAGGATTCGCTTGTGTAGAATTTTTAATTTGTTTTACCTTACTATAATATAGCATAATATATAAAATATAATATACAATTACGATTCGGTTAGGTAAGATTCATGATTATTATATTTTTAATATTAATAGTATAGCTTATGTTAACATTTTAGTGAAAAACAACAATGGATTTTATTATATTATCATATTAAGATTAATAATTGTATAATACCATAAAATAATCGAAATAAAGATACTAAATTACAATTTATTTATCAGTTTTATCAGTTTTGTATAAAATGTTTATGACAAACTTTGAAATTTCTAGATTAATAACACCTACAAAATATTGTCTAATCTAATTATTGATGTATTATTATTGGTTTGTAACTTTATGATTTAGTTCAAGTTTTCGTGACTTTATAAATAATTTTGATTGTTTGAATGATTATGAACTATTATAATGAGCTTATGTAACAAACGATACCTGAAAACTTTTGAATTAAACTTTCGAAACAAGAAAATACATTATTATCTATGTTATATAACTACTAATTATTTGTTTGGATTCTAATTAAATCAAAAATATTTATCTCATATTTTTATTATTTCTAGTTGTTTGAACGAAATGTATAAACATAAAAATATTTTAGTAGAGTAAAATAATCTTGTGTACATAACATTTGATGTTATAATAAACTAATAAAGTATAACCATGTGCTTATTTTATAATAGTATCATAATGGTTTATTTGCATTTCGTATTTATTAACAGTCAGTCAATTCACATATTATAAATAAAATTAAAAATGGTGTGACTCAGGTATTAAAAATATTTATAAAAAATTCATATTAATGCTATAGATGATTATAAAATATCATCTGTACAATACGATTTATAACATTTTTTTTTTCAATGTGATTATACTTATCGATTTTACTATAATTTTTAATACTGGTCTATACAAATTATAAATAGTGAAAATTAATTTCGAAGTAGATATATATAAAAACTCTAATAACCTAAGTTATTTTTTGGTTTACAATTTTTAAGAAATTGAGAATTGAAAATTTGTTTTTATAGTTAATGAATTAGGTATGATAGAATAATTCAAAAACAAAAGAATTTTTGTAAAAAGAAAAAGATAAAAATAAAAAATTGATAAATTTATCAAAATATTTAGAACAATATAATATGTTGGCTTACTGGTTTACTAGTTCCAGCATTAAAATATTGATATATTCGTAACTTATTGCAACTTATTATATTTTCTTTAAAATTATAATTGTTATATAATTTATGACTGAATAGTTTGAACAGTTTAAAAATTGTCCTTACACATTTTATTTATATATTAGAAAATATTTTAACATCGTGTACAATTGTTAAACTTAAATTTTCGGTTAAGAAAAAGTATAATATCATGCTAAATCGTATATAAAACGGTATAGCAATGTAATAATACATGTTTCACGTGTAATATTGTAATATCGTATAAAATAAAAATATATATACGAGTATATGGTGGGGTATACATTGCATAATCTTCGGAATCTTCCTAACACGTATTTATGTAAACGTGTTGACGTGTACCTAATACTTTTGTAGAAGTTGAAAACAGACTTGAATTTCGTTCATTTCGTTATGACCTCGACTTCTTCCGCCGCCCACAAGGTTTATGGGTCGAACTTATTTCGGACGCCTTAGCAAAACAAAACTAAAAGAGTCAAAACTGCATTTTTATTTTTATATTTCCGATTTAAACAAACTCTAATATGAAAATATGAATAGTGGGGATATACTCATAAGATTAAATAATCACTGCATTTTTTTTTTTTTTTTTTTTGTACGACAAAAGTTGTTATTACACCATGTCACCATTCATTTATAATATTAGTTCAATGAGTTTACTAACAAAAATGTTCATCATCAAGAAATCAAATTTTTATTTATAAGCTATTATCAGTATTTTAGTGTTTTATATGATTCATTTAAATTGATCACATATTGTAAGCAAAAGGAAGTGCGATCACTGGATGGTTTCTTCCCTCACCCTATTCATGTTTTTTTTTATTTAATATAATGTAGCACATATTCTTATTATGCCTTTGGGTATAGATTGTATATCTTCTAATAAAATTATAAAAATAAAAATAAAAAAAAAAAAAAATTTAAATTGATAGTATTATTATGACCGTAAAGATTATTTTTTACTTTGACAAATTTATTAGATTTTAAAATTTGTGAAATATAATGAATAATCTTTTATATAAAAAAATACACATATGAAACATATACATGTAATGAATTGTATGGTTTCTCCGAGTAACGAGACGAAATCTATATACATCACAAATTTAATGTATGGTCTATTGAATAAAATAGGCTGAGCGTGCACGTGCCATTTTCGACGATATAATCGATCAAAGTCAATGGTTTCGTTTTTCAATTTAACTCAGATTTAACATATATACCGACTTGATAACGTACAGCTTATAGTAACTCATGAAAAAATGAGTGAAATAATTATTTCAGCCAATGCATTGGTAGGCATATGTAATTTTGGCAAAAAAAAATACATGCTCTACATCTAAAAACAAATTTTCGTTATTTGGTCAACATACAACTTTACTATACCATAAGATATTATATGTCATTTGCACCAATATTAATTTACACCGTCCTAAAATAATTAACAAAATATATTTTTATAATTTATTATTATATAATTTAAATAAATTATCATTTAAGTTATAAACTTATGTATAAATGAATGTACCTATTGGTGATACAAATAACATTGCCGCATAAAAGGTTAATTTATTTTTATTTTGTTTATGTTCTAAAAAAAGAATTCAAAAATATCAAACTGCGTTTAGAAAATAATTAAAACATTAATTTCAATTTAAAATACGGTAAACGAATTATTAAGTTATAAAACAATATGTTATAATGTATAGCGTGGTATAAATTCAACCAATTGTATTAAATTTCTTATATTGTTGGACTACGCTGAATTTCATTCTGTTGGAGCAGAATCAGATCATACGATTCTAAATTATTGTTATGTATTTTATTCTATTCCAAAATACCTAACCTATCTAACGAATTACATAAACACTAACAACTCATTTGACCTATTCAAAATAACAATTCAAAAAAGGACTCGTGTCAAGGGATCGACCAAGTGTGGTGCAGTCGTTTTATTTTATATTATGTAATAAATTGTATGATACCTATAGCAACAAACATGAATATTATTAATGGTATATTAGTTTAGACTACTCTCACAACTATATATGGAGTTAAGTGATGATGTGGTGTTTCCACTATCAATCTATCTTGTTCTAGCGTAGGTTATAACATATTATTTTCAACGTGCAATAGTTTAATATTTTTTAGTTGCATAGCTTCACTAAACTATACTTCATAGACTAATATTATATATTATTATAAAATAATGTATACATTAATTGTGTTTGTGTATAAATAACTTTCGGTATTCGACACCCTTTCACGATGTTAATCTTACACCTAACACTGCAGCAATACATCTAACCACAAATGTGGGTGACCAGCATACTGTAAATGTGTGTAAGTATATATAATACACATACACCTATACACCGTAGTAGCGTTCGGCGTTTACTCTATCCGTTTTGCCGAAACAATTCGTTACCTACCGAACCACAAAACCATGTACAATACACTGCAATACACCACTTTTCGATTTATTAACAATCATCCGTCGTGTACGATCATCTATAAAGTCAGCTTTTTATCTACAGGGTGATTCGCTAGAAGTAATCACTCCCCTCATCAATAAACAATACATTTTATTAAATTTTGATTTTTTAAATGTATAAGTATACGTTAAGATATCAAATATTTTATTTTTATTTTTAATGAGAATTATTTTATGGCTACTCTTATACACATACAAATTTCTTTTTTATTTATTAAATAACACAATAAACTATTAAGTAGATTATTTTTTTTGAAAATTGGTATGAACCTAAGTTCAACTTTAACAAAAGTAGTTTTTGTGTTATTAATATTTATTAACTAATGCAAATTAAAGTCATTATTAATAATTTTAAGTAAAATAAAATAAATTTAAAAATGTCCCTACATAATATTTAATATACTCTTTAATGTATCCTTATCATAGCATTTTAATAAACTAATATTAAACAATACAATTTTCAAACCATGAGGTCTTATCTTTAGTAGTTTATAATTGATATTCCATTAATTACTTGTTCATATTTTGATTTAAATGTAACAGCATTTTCAAAAAAAAAAACTATCTGCTTAACAATTTACAATTTGAAATTGGGTTGTTCTATGAAAAAACGAAATTCTGTCAACTACAGAATACTCTTTAAGTGGTAAAAAAATGCAAAGAGTTAAAAAATATGTTTCACACATAAACTTAGAATTCCAAACATTAAAATGTTCATTAAAGCAAAAAATAGGGATAAGCCATATGCATATTTGGTGAATCGCACTGTATAGTATATATAGTGGTTGATGGTGATGTTAGGTTAACAGAGCTTTTTCATCTTCATTTTTTTTTCCACGAAGGAAAACACTTTATTCTGTACCCAACCATAATGCACGTAGTTTATTTGTTAAAAAATAGTAAACATGATAACTTTTCTACGAACCTAAGATTCGTTTTTTTTCGCATTAGGTATATTCTTTCAGTCGAATATTATTTAAATGTTATATAATGCGCCACAACTTTTGTGAATTTTCAACCTCAAACCTTAAACTCATTATGTTTAGTTTTTGATTCTGAGCAAAACGATAAATTTATTGGTTTAAAATAAATTCAAATTTAACACATCCATATCAGTAAAATTTAACTAACTATATAGCATATATTATAATAACAAATATGACATAGTGTTCTTAAGACAAAACTATAATTAAAATAGTCTTTTGAATATTGCTATTGAAGAAATCTATAAACATTTATACTTCGGTATTTATTTTTAGAAATTAAATACATAACCTATATTTAAAAAAAAAGTTAATAATGTTTTTAATATTAATAAAAATATATTGTATTTTTATCACAGATGATTTTTTTCATCTGATAATAATATACGCAATTTTGTAAATAAATTTAACAAGTGCGTATTATAAATGCTTAATGTAATTTGAAATCGTATTAAGACGGATATTCTTTGTATGATTTATTTCCAGGATTGTACAAACTGATTAAAATAACTTTGTCAATATGAATTAGGTAATTAATTTTAAAATGGTTCAGATCGTTTATATACTTAAGTATTCATGAAATGTTTGATAATTGTATTATTTTAAGAATTCGGGTAATATCGTTACGATTATACAACTAAATATAACAAAATTTAATTTTCAAGTACGATTTATCGAAATTTAATTTGTATTTTTTTTTTTTTGTTAATATATTTAATTCAAAATTAATCATGAAAAATAATTGAAACTGATATTAATATGTTATACTATAAAATTGTAATATTTTATTATTAGTTAATACATTTAAGATTTAAATATAATTTATCAGTAATCGAAAATCATGTACTTATATCTAGGTACCTACCTGTATTTATTATACTTAGTTAAATATTAAGGTTTATTATATTACGTGATTGAGTGTTTCCAACAAAATATTGAAATATTTCTACTATTTTGTAATATAATTTTTTATGAAGGAAATACATTTTTTGCATTTCAATAAAATATAAAGATGTAATAAGTGTGGCCAATTTCTTCAGGCATTATTGGTTTTTGTTTATTTTAATTAATACTCTTGAAACAATACTGAAAGCATAAAAATTATATTTTTATCTAGAAACATAAAATAACCAAGTCTGTTGGTTATTGGATAAGCCAAGTGGTTACTAATTAATATCGTACCTGTAATACTAAAATCCTAAGTACACAATAATGAATATTTGAAAGAAAATTTAATCTATTTTGTGATATCATAAGATATAATTGAATATTTTGTTGAAAAATTCATATTTTGTCTAGAAATAAGAGTAGGTATCTATCTATATTAAAAAAAAGTAAAACCATTAAAATAGCAATGGTATTTATCAATAATTGTAATATTACTAATATTATAAATTATGATGAACATATTATTAAACTGAGGATTTAATACCATATAATACCTATGTCCTATTTATTTTTTCATATTCTATACAGCACAATTAAAAACGTGATTTAATATAAGTATACATTTTTTAAACCTACTAAAAATGAATTTTAATTACTAATTAGACTCTTGGTTTTTAAGAAAAAAGATTTAACGAATATACAAGCTTGGATATAAAAATATTTTTAGATCAGTGAAGTTACAAAATGTAAAACTATTGTTAACTAAGAATAATAACATTCATGATTTAGCAAAATTAATGAACATAAATTAATATCTTTAAATATATTATTTCTAATTATAGGTTATACATTTGTGTACATAGTGTATATAATTTTTATTTTGAAAATATTTTTAGAGTATATTATTATTAGGTATACTTTAGTGATAATATAACATTATAAAATTCTCAAGTATTAATGTCAATAGAAAGCTTGTAGCTAAGTAGCAGAAATAACATGTGTTGACGTTTTATGAAAATCAAATACCTACGTTATATTTGAATATACTTGAACAAATAAGTGTATAAAATACAAAGAAAATAAAATAAAATATTTTTTGAACACAATATTGATTACTAAAAAATGGAATTCAATAAATTAAATATAAAAAAGATCAAATTTAGTTTGACTTAATCTTAAAGTAGTGAAAACTCAAAGCGTAAACTAGAAACTACTTAAATGAATAATTAAATTTATTATATTAAAAAAAATCTAAAAGTATTTGATAAATTTTGTTTGACTTAACAGTTTATTTAAATTCAACAAACATTTTAAGAGAATTCAATTTAAACAATATTGTTTTAATAATAAAAAAAAAAAAGTTACAGATATATTATAAAAAAATGTTTGTATTACAAAGTTTATTACAAAGTTAGATAATATTATTAAGGTATTGCTGCAAAAACAAAAATTTTAACTGTAACAATATAAAAATATTATAATTAAATAATAACAATTTTTCTCAAAACTATTAATTAATTTGATACATATTTGTATTTTACAAAGACTTATCTATACTATTAGGTACAATAAATAAATATTTAATTTAATAATAATATAAATTTGTCATACCTATTGCATTATTATAATAGTTATACGTTCGTATTATTTTTAAATAATTATGAATCAAACAACAAACCACTGTTTCATTATATAAAGTTTTTATATAATATACTGAAACAAACATTGGTGATATACTGTTATTTTTTTATATATAACATTACACTTTTTTCTTTTGTGACAATTTTTATTACAGTTATTAAAGATTCTCTATAATCGTACTTCGTGAATCAATATCAATATATATAAATCCTCTAAACTATGGATTGATACAAATTAAACAAAGTCGTATTTGAACTATTATTTAATGACAATGTTATAATTTTATAATAGTTTTTGTTTATTTTTAATTTTACTGAAAATAAATTTTTTTACTAGAAAAACATACTGTCTGATAATCGAGTATATAGTATTTACAATTGAAATATTTTTCTGAGTTTTCCCGAAAATCTGCTACATGGAATATATATGAACTATTGGCGTATAACCAAAATCTCGTTTCATCCGGCCGCAATTCACACGAGATAAAACCATTATTTTTCCAGAGTATCTTATTTTTACTTTTATTTTTTATTTTTTTGACCTTTCTGGCATTTTAATGTTTTTAGATAGTTTTCTGCAAGTCTTCAGAAAATAAATACATACATACAAATATATAAATTTTATTTTTAATTCATTGCCCATTAATTAAAAGTTGTAAAAAATGTATTATTGTAATAATAAATAGACGCAAAGGCGTGTATCTCAAGAGCACACATAGTGATCATGACAACTGTAATATTAAGATATTTTATTTGCTATAAATAAATCGTGAAAAATCTATTTTCGACTGTGAAATGTAGTAAGTATTTGAAAGTTGTTCAACAAAATAATATCACTGTTCAATTTTTATTTAGAAATTGATTGGTCGTTTCCGTTTAATTAAAATTTAAAACTGTGTTAGAAATAATTGACAAATACTTCGAACATTAACCCGTCGTTGGTGTCGCTAAAATTTTAACATCGTTGGTATCGTGTTAGCGTTTTGATCACCTATTAAAATATACGTGTTGGCATACAAATTAATGTACCGCGGTACTGAAAAATATCAATATTGAACTGCTAAATCATAATAATAAAATAATGTAATATGATAATATTATTAAAATATCAAGACAAATTTGGTAAAGTATACAAGGCGATCTGTGACGTGCGGCCACAAAGCCAACATAATACACGGTATTTTAACGTATACGGCAACATTGGACTTCAATATCTTTGTTAGTTTATTTATAACATTTAATGTTTTTCCGTAATAATTTTCGTAAATAACTCAATGGAGCATTTATATAATATTGTGATAATCGAATGAAATATAAACCAGTGGTTCCCAAAATAACAATAATGTGAGCGAAATGCTCATAGCGTCACCAACGACAGGTTAAGAAAACGTTAATATTACAACAAGCAGTAACATAGATAAGGTAATATATTTTATGTGGAGTGGTAAAAGGGTTAAACAAAATATAATATTATATATATATATATATATATATATGTACAACACATGCATGTTGTGTAATGTTGTGTTCGTTGTTAAACATGAATTATATAAGTTAACGTTAGGTACGCCGTTATTATAATATAATTGTTTATCTCTCGCAAGGGTGCTCATAGCATAACATTCATGTATAATATACAACTGCAATTTATTATGTAAGTAATGTAATTATACTTGACTGCATACCTAGTTTTTGTTTTTATTGTTTATTAAAAATGTTGGGTGATAAAATATATTGCTTTGAAGGAAAAAAATTATGTTTAATATTGTAATGGAGCATAGTATATTTGACAGGATGTGCGTAGGTAGCAGTTATGGGCATTTAAATATTCATCAAAAAAACAAAGAAATTGAAAATTATTTACAAGAACAATAATAAATATTTGAAGAAAAAAAATGCAATTTGTAAGTGCCTGTAGTTTCGCACGTATACTACAATGTATTTATTCTTTGGGATGACTATTTACACACCGGCAAACTCGATCGGGGAGTAGGTATATTCAATTGTGATGCAGCGGTCTATAGAAAAATTTCAGTCGGCTCTATTCAGTTTCAACAATAGTCACCTCTCATGTGACTCTACTGTCGTATGCATTACATACACGGAATTGAAAGTGCCATATATCTACCCTGTTTAACCACCCTTACAAAAAAAAAAAAAAATAAATAAATAAATAAAAATAAAAATAGTGGTATAGTGATAGTATAAATAGTGGTATAATATACAATTATGGAGTATAATATCTTAATGATTCTGACATTTAAATGTATGTAAATATCTTCCGTTTTCACTATGTTTAATACTACGTATATGATTAGATTAAAATAATATTTGTATCGGTGTCTTGTTTAATGTTTTGTTTTCCTATTGCTTGTGAATTTTTAATATTTTTTTGTATAGCACATAAACTTAATTATTTCATTGAGTTATATATAATATAATCTTAATTTTAATTAATACGTTATAGTCGATGAATTATATGGAAAAATGAAAATAATATAGTTAAAATGAAAAATAGTCCTACAGAACAACTTAGAAAATTGCAGCAAATATTATGACAACGTCTGTCGACATAATTTTTGCGTCATCATATTATATTACGTCATCATACATGCATATACGTTTAATGTCACGAAAATGTGAAGTATTTTAAAAGTTATCTAAACATAGTTTCTTACATAGTGCATAAATATAAATTCTATGAAACATTGTTGATGTTCACTAAAAATTTAACAGAAATGTTTAAAACGAAGATTGTTTTGACGAGGAAATGTTAAGGTATAATGTAAAATACAACCAAAGTAAAAAGAACAGCTGAGGCTCACTTATATTTCAAAATCTATCCGAATTTCACTTTGTAGTTTTATACTTTTATACAATACCTAATCATATATTATTATATTATTATACATTCCTATTTTACCCGATTTGTGTTTTTCAATTCACTGGTTAACCTAACTACTTCTGTAGTTTCCGCGCAATACAATGATATCTAAATAGGTAGGTATTTATTTATTTTTAAAATAATGGAATGTTATTAATACCGCACACTATATTAATGTAAGTTGTTATTACTTATAATAAGTTGGATAATAGGTAAGTAGTCATTGATAAATATACACAAAGATACATGCAAACACTATATACATTCGTACAAGTATATAACTCACATAATAATAACAATGATAATAATCATACATATTACATACTATTAAATAATAATATTATTATAAAACCGTATTATGGTACGTAGGATTTTGTGTGGTTCATTCTATAAATATTTAAGTCCATGTTTATGTCATGTACACGGGAAAGGTTGGCTAAATAATGTGAGTATTATTCTGTTTTTTTTTTCAATCTTTCACAGATGTCTGAAAATCAAATATGCCTATGGCTATTTGATATACTAATAATTACATTTGTACATCAGTTTTTTTTTTTTTAGGTTCTATATATAAAAAAAACGGATCAATACAGTTTTTAATAAATTGTATTGGAAAATATGACAGTTTTTCGACATCAAATAATTTAACAGATATATTATAAAATAACATTTTTGTTCATTATAAAAATATAAAAAGTATAGTATATATATATATATGTATTATGTATATATAATATATATATATTGTGATTCACTATGCATGCTAACTCCGTGTTTTTTTTTAATAGTGAATTTATTCAAATTTAAATTATTAAATTATTAAATAGGTACATTTAAAGACTATATTTACAATTACTTAGATTTGTATACAGTGGCGGACGCAGGGGGGAGTTCAAAACCCTTCTGAAAAGAATGGATGATTATATTCAAACGTAGTTATTCTCACTTATGAACCTTCAAAAAATTCTAATTTGTTTAATTTGTTAAAAAACCCCCCAAAAATTTTTTTGCGTCCACCCCTGTTTGTATACAATTTAAATGATGTTCTGTGGTTATACTGGCTTATTTTATTCAAATGAAAATTACCCTTAATTTCTTTAAATTTTTAATCAAATAACTTTTTTAAAAATATTTATGAATCTAGATCAAAAATTTAAACCTATACTTTCTGAATTATTAAAATGTATACATAAAGGATAATATCATATTCAAGATGGTTCAACAAAAATGTAAAACATATGTAGTATTGTATACTACTGTATGAATATTAGTTATTAAAATTTTCAAATTAGTAGTAAGTTTCCATACCTTCCTTAATACATAAATTTAAATAGTTTGAAATCTAATTTTTTAAATTTAGATTTTAGTTTTCAAAAAAATAACCTGTGTCGTCATATTTTAAGGTAAAAAGATCGATTCTCATTTGAAAAAGGAAAAGATTATATTGCCACAGTACTTTTTAAATGATATAAAATATCCATATTATTAAAAATATAATCTTTTTGTATACCTACTTAAAATTTTTTGAATTCAAAATTTATTTTTTATCACGTAAAAAATAGGAGTAAACATGTTTGACGAATCATAGTTAGTTAACATAGTTTTGATACGTTTGGTTTCGTGTACAATGTACATGTATGCTCACATCACACTAATCAGCTCAATAAGCTCTATTCTGATTGACCATTCCTGATTATATGGTTCAAATGGTTAGTTATTCGAAATAATCCTTAGAATTTATACGTGACGGTACTGATTTTTAAATCTGGTTGCTATTGCAATAGGGCTCGGCTAAACGCTGGCGGTTAGGTTCGCTCGTGCCACAGTAATCATAATCGCTGGTTATTAGGTTGATTTTTTAATCAATAAACAGTCATTTTCTCAATAAGTTTATGTTTTTGAAAGTTTGATTTAATTTATTGAAAGTTGCATATATTAGTTATACATTAAATATAATGCAACATTTATATAAATAAAATATTTGAATGTCTTAAAATTATGTAAAAAATATTAGGTTAGGTATTACCATTTAATAATGCATTCATTATATGCATTATCTGAAATTATTGTACATTGGTATAGTGTAAAAATAATCACCTTGTACCTATATTATATAAATTTTCGTTCTCAAGATTCGATTGGTTGGACGTCATTACATCTATTACTTCCATGCCACGGAACAATTTCTATCGTAAGAAAATTCCCGAAGCCGCGTATCGATAGAGTTGCATAAATAATGATAGTAATAAAAATGTATACATCTGTTGTGTTTTGTATGAATGTATAATAATAATTTAAATAGAGCCGATAAGTGACGTGTAGTTACCTACCATCATGATACTATAATGTTATTTCGTATCCTATTATTAACTTATATTTAAAATAGAGTTATTGTTAAAGTATCGATTTCAATAGAAATTTGATATTAAGTTGGTTTTTTTTACTTGTTTGTTTGCCAACCTAATCAAAACTAAAACATTGTATTGTATCTATTGTGTAGGTATAATAATAATATGACTATAGCACATCCTATGTATATATATATATATATATATATATATAATATTGTTGTGTATTTAGGAGTCGTCTAAATGGTTCATTAACGTTATAAATTTGAGAACAATTACATAATATAAAATTTACACCAGTCTATTAACACGAAATTTGGGTAAATATTAAATATAGATGATTACATTATAATAAGTACAGCACATTGTATACAAAAATACGTACTATTAGTGCAATGCTGCTCCAAACCGCATTGCGCACAACGGTTCAGCGCTAGTGCTCCGCATTGACATCCACCTTGTGGTACACAACAGGCGCAGTCCTGTCTAAGTAAATCGTGATTACATCGGCATCCTTCTGATTTTTGTGTCCATAAGTCCACCTGGCCTAAAAACATATAGACACATTTTTAAAATTTAATATTCAATAGCAAGAAGAGAATATGTAAATAAAGCACGGATATTTATATATTACCTACATATATTTATATTTAAATATTGTACAAAAAACACAGATCTAAATAGACAACAGCTTTTTAAAATGTAGCAAGTGAGTGAGTAATAGTTTAACCTACTATGCTTTCACCGTAAAATGTATTATATCTAATTAAAAAAAAAAAAAAATAGTGAAAATAATTAATTACGGTAAAAATTATTGGAGGAAAAGTAAGTATTCAAAGTGATGGAATATGATTCGGTACCCACATAACATTATGTCGTAACATTGAATATTAAATGAGACAATTGAGATGAGGAAAGTAATGATAAAAAAAAAGAATAGATAATTTAGAAAGAAAAAACCTTTTTTAATTGAAGTTTTAATGTCAATATTATAAGTATTGTCGGGTTGACAGAATTCTGTATTGTTTGAAAAAAAATGAGTATTTGTTTAAAGAATTTAATTATAACTAATATTAAAATATTATTATATGAAATATTTCTTTTATTTCTTTGTACTTCCTATAAAATAATATCATGTGGTTAAAATTCTTCAATAATATTATAAAATAAAAAACTTCTTTGTACGTAGAGGCAATAAATACAATTTATTAAAATAATAATAATAAAATACAATATATATTATAAAATATGATTATTTTAGTAGAAAGCAGGAAATCGCTGTCAGGAACAATTGTCAGTAAATTTCAAGTGTTCCTTATTATTAAGTAAATGACCATAATATAATTGATAGGTATATAAAATTTAAATTCAATGATAAATCAATACATACGAAAGTATTTTAGCTGAAGACTAAAAAAAATAAAGTGAAATGGATTTTTCTGATCTTAAAATTTGCTTTGTTGTGCATTACTAAAATAAATTCCAATACGATGTCTTCTTAAGTTTGTTTATGAATATTACATTGCCATTTGGATAACGTTAACAAAAATAAATTAATAATTCGTTAATTGTTCGATAACTGCAATCGTACCTACGTTGAATTTTATTTTTTGCAGCTAAATATTATGGTAAAATAATGATTTGGTGAATATTATAATAATACCTTGTGATTTTGTTTTTATTGTTGAATAAATTATATTTTAATAAATATGGATGTATTTTGTATGTAATCTTCTGGAGCTTAAAAGATCATGTTTCATTTACCACAGAGTACAATAAAATTCTAGTTATATTTTAATATATTCATTGCAGTGCTTTATAATTTCTAACTCTAAATCGTCATGACATTTTTATGTTTATAAACTTTCTTTTGCATTCATAAATAACATACGATTTATTTAATATTTGTACAGTTATATTTTAGCTATGTATGTAGGTCAGTGTATTATAGACATAGTGGATAAAAAAAGGTTTATATTTGCTTATACATATTTTATTTACTCACTCAGTTAAATAAATTAATTTTTTATAATCATTATAATTATCGTGTTAAATTTAACACCTTTATTTATCTAACGCGTGTACTTAAGCTTAGACTACTTTAACTACCTATTTTTTATGCCTATATATTTTATACACTTTTATATTATTAACTTACTATTAATAGTGAATAATATTAAACTAGAAGTTCCTTAAAATATATTGCAATATATTTTTATAGGTTGTTAGAAAAATTCAAGTATACAGGTTATTTTTATAATGTACATTTTATAACAAGAATTCTAATATACTCTAGGCTAGTGGTTCCCAAACTTTTTTTTTCGAGGTGCCCTTTTAGGGGCCCCAAGTTAGCCACGGTGCCCTGCTGTATATAACATGAAATATAGAACAAAAAAAGTACTCATTGATAACCAATTTTATTAGACCACGATGCCCCCAGAAAGTGCTCGTGGTGCCCTTAGGCCCTAGGATACCACGGTGCACAGTTTGGGAACCGCTTCTCTAGGCATTTAGTACTCAACAAATTCTTAGCGTGTTGTTAAATATTTACTTGATGTGGCTTAAGCAATTAAATGGAATGGAGCTTGATAGAACCTAATTAAATATTTGTTGGTCAAATTATGTTTTTTTTTCCAAGAATAAATGTATCACGATATCTTAATACCTATAATAAACTTAAATAATTTAACAAATTCACAAATTCACAACCACGAGCAATTTCAATATATAAAAACATTCAAAACTAATGGTAAGTATATATCTACACAGGTATTGAAAGTAATGTTATTTATTTCATTGGATTGTCTGTCTTGCAAACCATAAACTTTGAAGAGTTATCTTAAGATTGCAGATTAGTTTACAGTGTATTTCTGTATTTATGACGTAAGGACGTAAGATGTATAATAATTTCTATAGCTATCCATAAAATATATTTCTATATACAATTTCCACTATAAATTACAATTAATTTGACTTGTTAACAATTGGAGAATAATTGACAATACATTAATATAGTTACGAGTTAAAAATATGTTCAATAGTTCAAAGATATTTACTACGGATAGTGGTTTTATCAAAAACCAGTAGTTTAAAAATATATATATAAATACTATAAAGTAAACAAAA
Source organism: Aphis craccivora (assembly GCA_009835225.1). Taxonomy (NCBI): domain Eukaryota; kingdom Metazoa; phylum Arthropoda; class Insecta; order Hemiptera; family Aphididae; genus Aphis; species Aphis craccivora. The sequence continues at coordinate 68,167 of VUJU01000555.1, forward strand.
TAAATAAATAATAAAATAAAGTGTCTGATATTACATGGAAGGAGGCTTAACCACAAGTCCCCTATTTTTTACTCCAATACTTACCACCATTACTTAAATAAAATTGTTTTGCTAGCTATTATAGTTACTCATGGTATAAAAAAAAACAATTTACAACTATGATATTCCTATAACACGTGGGGCGTGGGCAGTATTTGTCATAACATTTTTGATACTATAATGCAATATGTCATCGGCTGCAATTATTTAAAAAACGATTCATGTGTTTAAATGAGGTGTTCGAAATTGAAATTAAAAAAATATATAAAATTATGATTGTGTAATAATATCATATATTATTACTTTATAGTAAAACTAAACAAATCATACTATTTCACATGGACCATGAAACGTTGAGGATATTTACCATAATTGTTATTTCTACATACAGACATCGTATACCGTATACTCGCTATTAAAAAATCAACGTTAGCAGTTCAGTAAACTGAATAAATATGATATTCAACTTACCAGTAAATCCCGTTAATATCATAAAATATTATAATTGAATAGTATATATTAATATGATTTGAAATTGTTATTAATGCTCACGGGTCAAATGAACTCTTCAATCGACATAACACAAACATATTTCCTATCATATATTTGTTCTTATTACATGTATATTTATTGCGCATTTAAATAACATATACAAATATTTGCAGTCAGACAAAACGATTCATCGATATATCCTCTTATTTCTCACTATCTATAGGGGTGCCTCGAGGGATTGATCTTTCCCCTGATTTATTCAGTGTACCTATATACACATCAGACATTCCCAAAACAACAAAATACAACTATATATAGCTAGTTACTTATGCTGATGATCCAACTAGTATGGCGTCTGACAGACTACATTATAGCTTTTGTGCCCTTAAAAAACATTTCTATAATAATTACATGAGCAACCAAATTGTGAAACAAAATAAACCTAGAAGTTTGGATCAATTATTTAACGAATTATTCAAAATTCTCACCGTCGCTTTAACTTCATTATATAGATAATTATAATATTATACAGAATAGATGAAATATCTAAGGTATCATTATGACATTATATAATTATTATTATACATTCATAATTACTCACAGAGTATTAAGTAAAAATACTAAATATTATAAATAAATAAAAAAAAAAAATTAAAAAGAAATACTATTTCCACTGTTTATAAAAAAAACAACCGTTTATAATGTAATATGTATATTTGTACATATAATCGTTCTAATAATATGCGTACGAGAGAAAAATGTAAAACACTGAATACCAAATGTATATTATAGAAAACGGCTTAGGTATACAAGCACTAAGCAGTATCGTAATAACACAATCCCTTACGGATAACGTCGATGGTTTATATATTTCAGACCTTTGGGTCGGATTCGGCACGTGTCGGTCATCGTGAACTTTAATCCGGTTTTATTTTCTCAACGACCAGGATTTTCTACTTTCTTGGGTGACAGAATGAAAAAAAAAATACAAAAAAAACTACGTGTAGCTATTCCGGTAAAACGTAGAGGTATAACACGCTGTCGTTCTTACTAAAACTGTGCAATTATTGAACTAGTTTGAAAACAACGACTACTAGCGTACAAGGCGAGGATCGGTCTATTGTGTGGTGTATGTTGGTTTAGAGTTATTGGATGTCCGAAATACGAACCCTTATCGTTAATGAGATAAATATATATATATATATATATATATATAGGTATATATCATGGGAAACAAATCATTATTGTTTCTGTATATTAATGTATTTGCTCCGTCTAAATAAAAATTCACAGAACTTGATATTGCCGTAACAAATTTTCAAAAATACATCTTTAATTAGTTTTTTTGGTATAATAATATTATGTTATATAGTTGTATTTAATCAGAAACCGAGATAAGTTTTTATAAATTTCTATCAAATTACTTTTTCCCTTCACTTAAATATTGTACGATACTCCCAAATCCAATATTAATGGCGCACCAGGGAGTATGTTTTAAGCGTTCTCGTTTCGTTTATAATAAATAAACACGAATAGCTAATACATTTCCAGTTTAAATGTATGATTCAATAAAAATAAACAAGTTTTGTTTATTTATTATTTAAGTTATATAATCATTGAGATATTGATCTAAAATAAAGTGTAAGAAAACATAATATTGCACTATTTCTACCTAGGTTATAAAAATTATAATTATAATAATGAATACACTGTAAAGAAAATGATATTTAACAATAATATTATGTTTAACTGTAAAATAATAAAATAAAATGAGCATTTAATTTATAGGTTTATAGTCTATATTTTATTAAAAATAAAACAAGAGACAACTAGAAAAAATATGACGTACCGATTCATTATTGTTAACAAAAAGAAACTGAATAGATTTTTTATTTTGAATAACATAATATTTTAATAATATTGTTACTACCATTATTTACATTTTTAAATATTGTTACTACCATTATTTACATTTTTAAACGAATAAGTGTCACAGTAATTATTATGTATGGAAGTTGAACACAACACTATTATATTATACAACGATAAAGGTATATACGTTAAAAGTGTTCCATTATAGTCATTGGTATGTATATGGAATTTTTATAGTTCCCGCTTTTAACACTCACATGTGTCATAGCATTATTGTGTTGTTGTTGGTATATTAAACATATAACATATAAATTTAAAATAGGCACTTGATTGGGAGGTAAATAATTACAAGTACCTTTAGAGTAAAAATGTTTAGTTATATTTTGTGATACGAATAAAAATTATGTCAATGAATCGATAAAATTTGGAGGGGGGTATTATATGCATACACGAATCACGACGTTATGCTTTCAATTACTCTTATGTACAATGAATCATATTATAAAATGAGATGCAAGTTAACTTAAACTGTTGCTCAATAGCTTATTATATCGTCCCCGTTCATGCAAAATACACCAAGTCCAAAAACATGATTGTTGAGAATCAGATTTTGCAATTTTTTCAAACTTTAAATGTATAATATTGTGTAACTAAATTTTTTTCTTTCATTTTTTAATTGAATTTCCCTTAAGGGAAGTAGCTGTTTATGAGTAGTTGTAAATAATATAACACTGTGAAATTTATATATATATATATATAAATTTAAATTGAATCATATACAATTATTAAGTGAAATTAGTTAAAATAAACAGCATATTTAAAAACAAATAATTATAATTCTACTAACATTGAAATTAAATTTGTCACAAATGGCCAGTTTTATAAAATCTGATAATATATAATACGACGAATTGTCTTTAAGTTATATATTTTTCAGTACAAAATTACTTTATAAAATAAACTATTAACAATTTATTGTTTAATATACTTTTGATTTAGATAATTATTTTAAGTATATAATTTATATAACAAATTCAATATATATATACTTATAACACATAATATTATTTATAAAAATGTATAATATGAAAAATTTATTTAGAATGCTAGACCTATTCTATATGATTAAAAAATGTATTGATTTGGGCTTAAAATGTACCTATAATATATTGTAAAATAAGAAACACGGAGAAATTTATGGAATTAAAACAGATTGTTTATCTTATTTAAATTCAAAAAATAATTTATTTGTCATTTGGAAATATTGTTTTCATTATAAAATAATAAATACATACAATGTATTAAATATGTACAAAGTGATTCATTCGAGTATCTATATTTGTTAATTGTTATTTCAAAAAGTTTTGACTTTTTTGCGAATAATTTTTTACATAATTTAATGACATTGCAAAATCAATGTTATTGAAAAAAAATGATATAAGGATAATTGTAGACATTTAAATTGATCACTTAGTATAGAAATGTGTAAAATATAAAAATTGGTTAATGGTAGATATATTTTATAAATTGGCTAATTTCCCGAGCATTTGTGTATTATATTATATTTTAACTAAATTAATTTTATCATTTTCGAGCTACCAGTATTTATCTTCTAAGACTAATAAAAATTAAATCTTATTCGGTGATGAATTTGCTTATATTTAACAGTAATACTACAAAAATGTATATTCATAATACAAATGTTTGTTAAAATTATATGTATGAAACTAGTTTAGCTTATATAGTAGTAAAATAATTTAAGTTTAGGTATTTTTACCTAAAGAAATATACTTGCAGTTATAATACATTTTACCCCACGATAAAATATCTTTAGTTCAATTAGTTAAAAAAAAAAAAAGTTTTTATTTATATTGATATACTTTATAAACAAACCCTCTCCTCTTCAAAAAAAAAAAAAAACTAAATCATTAATTTATGTTACATTGTGACGTAGATGATTTTTTTACAAAATATTTTAGATCATGATTATTTACTATACTCAAAATACTGAATGCTCCATATGTTTTTTGATTAGGCAAACATTGATTTATACATAAATTATTATAAAATACATATAGTATATAAAATGTTGTCATAGTATTCAAATTTTAAGCATATTACATTTATAATGCCAATTAGAAAATAATAATAAAAACAAAATACTTTCTAACGTCAATAAATAGTAAATAATTGGTCAAAAATAATATTCTTCAAAGTACTAAAATACATGTATCATTTTTGAATAGGTATTTCAAGTCTCTAGAGTATAGAGTCTAGTTTATAGATCACTTTTTCAACTCGAAAAAGTACCTACTAAAAAATACATCCAAACAAGTTTTAAAATATACCAAACGTATCTCATTATGTCACCATACGAATATATGGGATTTTTAACTGCTATATAGAAAGAATAATGGACATTTTAATACAATGAGAAAATGTTTTCTCCTATTTTATACAATCTTGTTTTTTATACTACTTTCCATTTTTTATTACTCTCTAGCAAACACGAGTTAATCAAATGTCTTACTTATATTTTAAAATAATATTATTACGTAGTACATATACTAATATTTCTGTTATATAAATATGTGTATTTACACAACATAAAACAGTAAAACCTAGAAAGTTTAAAAAAAAAATATTTCAAAATGTCTTATATTTACCAAGTTATTGGTTGGTTCATGATAAAAAAAAATCACCCTATATAATATACATATAATTTTGGCTGTACAGTGTACAGTTATACATTTTAATTATTTTCTTTACTTACCTAAATTTTAAAAGTTTTATAAAATAATAAATGGTTTTAATATATATAAATGTTCTATCGTCAATGTTTTAAACTAAAATTAGAAAAACCAAAGACATTATTATGTTTGTATTTTTCATTATTTAAAAATATGAAATATTGATTTTAACTTAATTATGTACTTATAAACAATTATAATGTATATTAATTCTAAAATGAGTATGAATTAATAAATATTTAAAAAATAATAATAATAAAATAAATACCAATCTTACATATAATAATTATTTATATACCTACAGTGAAATCTCTAAATACCAGGCACTGTTGATGACTAAAATGTTGTTTACTATTTAAAGAGAAAAGAGAGGTACCTAAATAAAAAAATTAATAATATAAAAATGTATAGAACAATGATAACATATGTATATTTATATTATTTATATTATCTATGAATATACTTATATGTGTAATTAATAATTTATAATTAATAATTTCAGTTACTGAATGAGACGAAAATTTCATACGACAGATAAGATTAACTTTGATAGTACAATAATACATAAAATGCAAATTTTTATAATATATAGATAAATAAAAAATATCAAAATCTAACCATAAAAGTCTTCATTATTTAGAGGAGTCCGTTAAGGGGGTTTCACTATATATAATATATATATATAGGTACATAATTAAGTTATGTATTTGGCTAATACCTATACATTTTGATTTCAAGTCAGTCCCAAACATAGACCATTGTATTAATTTTAATACGTACATTTCCCTTTTGTAAAAAATATGTACTTTGGTCACCCTTGGTATATAATATATCCTTTGTAACATTGGTTATTGATTCAGTGTATATTTCTAATTTGTATGAACAAAATTTAAAATACGAAATACGAATGCCTTAAAAATCAGTAAAATAATTCAATAACGGCGTAATGTTTAGGCAATTTAGGTACATCATGGAGTATTGTTTGTATTGGACCTTTTTTATAAATGTTTCAATTTTTTTTCTACTTTGCAATATTTGATTGACAAATAAATAAGTAGATTTTATAACAAAAAATTTAAATTCCAATCAGATAAATATCGTTCAAAAATATTAACTATGGACAGACAATTTTCAATACACGACCTCTAATCACAAACATAAATTAAATGAATTATTTTTTGTAGAATATTATTTTAGTTTTTAAAATTATTTAAATTTGGTTTATTTTTCAAAACTGAGTTTGAAAATGTATTGTTTTGCATATTCAAACTGAAAAAAATTGTATATTTAAAACTGCAGTTTAAGTAAAGAAACCGGTATTTTTATTATTTTATCGTTATTTGCATTTTTTTTCTCACTAAAATTAATAAAAATAATAATTACTGATCTTACTTCTATATTACAATATAACAGGATATTACATATTTTAATATCCCATTGAAACAATTTATAAAATCAGATCAATAAACACCGCTAAGTCGCTAAGCGAGATGGAAAAAATCAACATTTCTCAGAGTACTAGAATTATTATTGTAGCATTAATTTTTTCTTTCACATTTCTTTTATTGTAACTTCAACATTAATCACGCAGCATTTAAAATGTTCGGAAATTAATTTTCAAGATTACATATTATTATATTTATGTGGATTTATTTTTAAAATTTGTCTGCCATGTTTCCTCGAAGATAATGCCGGATGTGACTACATAAATTGGTACGCATTTTAATATCCCCAATAAACGAGTACATCTGTACTTATTATATATACATTATATGTATATATATAAATGTATAAATCTATTAAATCTATAAAAAAATATAAATTAAATTGTTTGTGTTTAAAATTATATCACATTTAAATTAAATTTAAATTAAACTAATTACAAATATCTTTGAAGTTGACTCAATATATTGTTTTAGTGTACTAATATGATTTTCTGAAATGTCATTGGATATAGTGCCATATATCATTATATTAAGCAATCAGTAGTCTTGACGTTAATAAGATCGAAACTTGGACTTGGATTTTATCATCTCTCAAGAACGCAAATCCACACTGCAATCTCACGCGATAAATTCGATTACACTTGTCACGGTGAACGAATGCAGTGTGTTGGGAATAATTATAGACAAATCACTTTTATTGTGCAAATATAACCTTAATTTAGCTAACTTTTATAGTTTTTATAACTATAAAAGAAACGTATTGACAGTATTTTATCCCGGATTTAAATGTCAATTATTTATATTTAAGTACTATACATGTATAATATTTTTCTTTATATACTAATAATATGAACCCTGCTCGTTAATTTTCAAGCATACTTATGATTATTGGATAATCTTGCAACCTGTTATTAATTTTTTATTTTTGTTTTGTTATTTGCTGATTAAATATACTATTATTATTATTAAGAGATAAATATAGAAATTCATAATCATAATAATAATAACAGAAGCAATATCATGAAAAAAATGTCGTTATGAATTCGATTCGGTTCTTCCAATAAGGCAGGAAATCCCGGGTCTTCAACCGTCGACTCGATTATCCGTATAATACCTGCACCACACACATACGTGAGGCTATAGAATATATTATTATATTATACGTACAATTTACAAATATAAAGTGTCCGCTCACCGTCGTCGATTCATACGGTGTGCAGCTGTACCACAGACCCTCGTCCCGACCCGGAAGTATGCTAATCGTGCCCGTATTCCACCCACACTATAACAACATTTTAGTATTGTACGGGTCCTCGAAAATATGCGGCGAGCCCTTTTCAACGTTTGATTTCACTTTTATTGCTGTCCGCAAACGGGTTGTCAACCCTAGAATTAACGAGTAAACGCACCGCTACGTACAACGTCTATCCGTATATAATGTATATACAGATATATAATATATTATGCAGAGCATACCGATGATGGAGAAAATCGCATACTAAAAGGAATTGGGCAAATGCAATAAATCGCGATGTGATGTATATTATATATTTATGTGCGTGTAACGTGTGTATATGTGCGTGCGTGTGTGCTCCAGTACCAATTAAACGACTTTAGACGTCGACACGTTCGCCGCCGTTAAAGTTATTCATATTAAACAGTACTCGAAATCCGTTTGCGTGAATTTATTTCACCCGACGCTCATGATATATACGTATATTATATATATATATTATATTATTTTATCTCAAAGGCAATAATAAGCACTTATATACCGAATGATTTTACGTTGACAACCACATGACTTATACGCTTAAGTCAATTGATACTCGTGAGGACGAAACGCTGAAATTAAAATAGTTATATGTAAATATTATTAACGATCGATATTAAGTTATTAAGTTGATTATTTATACAAAAATATGAAATTGTATTATTATTATTATTATTATTATTTATTATTTTTTTAACTAAGCGGTTTTTTTTTTATGACTCAATATTGATAATATTTTTTTCAAAAACCCACATTATCCTTTATATTTAAACCGTTTGTGTTATTCAACTTTTTATGTTTTCGCTGTTTTTTTTTTTTTATCTTATTTTTGATTCAATTATTTTTCTTAGGTTATTTTGCTTTGATACTTCACTAAATGGGTTAAACATCGTATTGTATACTATAATTCAACTTTAAACTGATTAGTAGTCATGGACAAAAATATAACAGTATCATTACAATTTAATTTAGTTTTGTATAAAAACTTTATTTTCAATGTTGCATCTATTGTGTAACAAAATTATTACAATCTTTTGAACAAGATAGTAAAGTTCCATTTTTATTTTTATCATTGTTTCTTTTATTTGCTTAAAAAAAAACTAATTATAGATCCGCTTTATAATTAATTAACAACGCAATAGATAATAGTTCAATAATTATAGTTTATCACACTTACAGTAATAGTACTGGGCATTAATTGAGTAGTTATACATAAATATTATTTAAATATAAAAAGAAGTTTATAAATATTACTAAAAAAAGTACTAATCAATCTATTTATAACAACAATAGCAGAACATTTTAACACTTTGTCAATAAAATATAATTACTAACAGCCGCCATAATATCATATTATTGCTATTGTGTCATTAAAGTAATTGAAACTTGAATATCATATTATATTATGACATTAGAACTAGATATAACAATATAATTTAGAGACGTATTTAGAGATTTGATATCCTAAATGAAACTCTGATACTGGCTAGTTATATTTTACTACTCCCATTAAAAAAAAAAAAAAAAAAAACATATATATTATATTATATTATAACTGTATAATATAATAATAAATTAGATTTATACATTTAAAAATAAAATTTCATTTTCTAACTCAATAACAGCAACAGGTTTGTGTGCCGAATAATTCATAAATTATATGAAACAAATGTTTCTTATTTGTGTAAAAAGTCAATTATATTTTATCAAGCATATGATAACAAAAATAAAATTAAACTTTATAAATAATATAATCGTAATTTATACATAAATGATGATATTATAAAAAGTACTCATGTCTTCTCTTGATTTATCGAATGACGATAGACAATGGTTATAACTTACAATGCAATAATTACTAAAATATTTTCCACTCGGGGCAGTGATACTCTCTCAGTGATATATCAATGATTTTATTATTTATTATTTTATATTAAATTAATAAATGTTAATATAACATTAACAATACTTATATATGTTTATTGACCATTTGCCTAATTCAATTTAAGTATAACGTAAAACTATTTCTAAATTAAACACATACCCTTTTAAGCCTTTAAATGGTTTTATTATAAATTAATATATATGTATATATATTTAACAGAAACTGTGGCACTATCTCTCATCATCATTCAAAGCCAAAAAGTGCAAGTTTATTACCTGTAATCATTAAAACTATCCCCCATTAAGTTGTTTTTATTACCTTTTATATCATACCTATGCATTAAACATGCAACTTGCTTATTATACAGTTTATATCTTATATACATATTCATAAATACATATGTGTATAAAGTATATATTATGTGTATAGATAATATAGCTGTATAAATTGGGCTAAACAACAACATACTTAGAATTTAACAAAACAATTTTATTGAAGTGTATAAATATATTATTTTTAAAATTTGATTCAACTCAACAACCCAATGTATTGATATTTTTTAATCCGGTTATGGATTTTTTTTAATACAATACACAACAATTTCATTATATTATAATCGTTTGTAGAACTTTTTATATACGTAGGTATGTATGTATATATATATTATTGATTTGTGCAATCGTGTATTTTTATTGTATTAGATGTATAGATATAATTGTATTTCCGTTATTGTTAAAAAAAAAATATATATATATATATATATAGGTAATTGATTGAAGAAAATACAAGCTTCCTTCAGCAGTATCCTTATTGTATTTATATATATAGTATTATATACCATATTAGTAAAAAGGATTTACATTCTTACGAGAAAATAATATTTCTGTAGGATTTATGAGTTAAGTCACAGATATACAGAAGAAACATTGACTATTGTAAATGTATGTTTCGTTATAATTCAAATATAATAAGTGAAGTACTGAAATAAAAATGATACGAGAATAATAACAATTATTTTATAGCATCAGAGGTAAAAAACAACAAAATCCAATAACATTTTAATATTGTAAAATTATGAAATCAAAATAATACGAAATAATACTTAAAAATAAATAAACAATAATCTTCAACGTGGGCACGATATAATTTTATAAAATACCCGAGAATGAAATATAATTTAAACTAAATAATATTGAAAATAAAATATTTTATGACAATTTTCGTTGTGGTGTTAAACCGTCAACAGTTATTACATTGTCATAGTTTTAAAACGATGACGTATTTGTTCTTATTTATTTATTTATTTGTGTATATGTGTGATTTGTAGGTGTGTAAGTGCTGTGTGGATATAAAGGAAAAGTTTATATTTTCATAAGTTTTTGCGTGTCGAACGAAACTGCGGCGGACCAACTGAAACGGAAGTTTAAAACGCGGGTGTATAATGAAAATATTTTTAAAAGCTCGTCCATTTGAACGCGCTCAGGAAACTGGAGAAAACATTATATTAAAGTTACAAACAACATAATATTTAATAACACGTCCAAAAAAGAATATTTGTTTTCGTTTTCGCTTACGTATGTATAGTATTTTAAATATAATAAATAATGATATTGTAGTCAGAAAATACATTTATATATATATATATATATATATATAAACATGAGTATAATATATTATAAAGTAATAATAATGACATTTTGATACATAAATATAACATATTAATATTATTTGTGTATTACAAAGCGTTCGGATAATTGTGTTTGTAGTTAGAAGGAAATTTACATGTAAAAACATGATTATAATTAAAATAATATATTTTTTGAAGAGACGACGATGACTTAAATCAGCAAGAAGTTTTAATGATAAATTATTTAACGTGCTATTGTCACATATTATATTTACAAAATAGGTGTCTCAGTAAAATCGTAGAAAGACCATCAAGTGTATAATGCATTAATTAGTGTACGAGCAAAAAAAAAAAACGGTCAACTCATTCTGAAAAGATGACGGCAAAAAAATACCAACTGTCATGATAAAGAAGGTTAACGGATGCCAACAGTGAAATATAGGACGTTCATTATTTAAGTATCGAACACTATTAGAGGAGTCCTTCTGCGCAGAATTCGTGTTGTAATGTATTATCTATGGTATTGAGTCTCAGAAACCCTGAAGTCGCTAAAATCAATATTAGAGTTCATTGCTTTTTTAAAAAGTCTCATACTATCACACCGATGGATCATATTGATTATAACACTATATTTTTCTTATGTTTATACATATTATACTGTATACTACGTATTAAAATTTATCTTTTTTTACCCCTTAAAGGAAGTTTCAATCTATGCATATTTTACAACATTAATTAGATATACAGATAATAATACAATATATCAAACACTTTGGAGGACGTGTAGAGGAAGAGTCCGCCTGGTCACAACTCTAGACAGTTTTTAACGCGTTAAACTCGTTTAAAATGGAACTTTTTCAATTTTCATTTTATAAATTTGCAACTTTTTGTGAAAAATTATTTTTAATATTCTTAGTTGGTTTATAGTTGCTTTATGTTTCATCCGTGAATATGATTTGTATGAGTCGGACACTTCTGCAGCAGTATTATTTTATATTAAACAGCAAAAATCACACATACTATATCCACAGTGGCTATAATTTAATTTTTATTTCATAATATTCCCTGATAAATACTGATAAACAAACACTGTGTACTGTCTATTGTTTGATTTGCACACCGAAGGTACTTTTTACGATGAAAATGAATGGGTAATAATTGATCGGTGACAGTTTGTACGGTAAGAATAAACCAGAAAATATATTTCACTTAATGAGATAAAATTAATTTGTTCAAAACTTTATTATCCACGAGCAAGCACGATCGCGATCTCAATTAATATTTAATATTATATATTTATAATTAATAATTGTTTGACGTTTGACATAAACAACTATAAACTAAACAATGATATTAAATCCAAACATTTTCAATAATGGTTATTAATATACCATTTTAAGATTAAATAGTTCAAATATTCGTTGACAGTGTTCAAAAGTTATTGAACTACTTACTAACTAAAAAAAAAACACAATAAAATACATAGCCAGTACAACGAAAAGTATGAATTTTACAAAATATTCACATACAACCTTTTAGGTCCAAAACTGCAAACTTAGCATTAAAAGTGAATGTTTCAAAAATTCATAGAAACAATACAAAAAAACTGAAATAAAACAATAACTAAATAAATTTAATTCTTAAATTTATTTATAACTTACAGTTCATACAAACTCATAATTTTTTAAAAAAAAAATCATTAGTTTTAAGTATTTATAGTACTATTATTAATATTATATTATAATATATTATAATAATATATATATATATATAACCATTATATAATGGTTGGATTACCCAGTGCCCACCAATAATTTATTAAAATTATTATTATTATAGTTATTATTTATTTATAATTTATTTAACAAACAAACAATAAGACTAGCCCTAAAAAAAAGAAATTTCCAGAGAGTGCTAAACAGTGGCAAAGAAAACAGTGAGCCCATATTAGATGTTAACACATCAATATTGAGCGTCAGATACAAACTATGACACACACACATTTTTATATTTATTATATTTATATATTATCTTACGATATTGATGAAAATCTATTTATTTTAGTTAGAAATCTAAAATTAAACTACATGATTACCTATACATATCTATTTATTTTTATGTGTAATATTAAATTATGTAAAACGTATAAGTACATTATTTTCTACTTAAGACAGTATAAACTATGCGCCATATTCGTGTTATTGTTATCTGATATAGCACAAGCCGTCCGCGGCTTACATTTTTTCTACATGTGACCATATAATATGTCCTATAGTCGTGATAACTTTAATATGTTACTTATATGTATAAGATTTTATAAAATTAAATGTCACTGGCAAAGTAAATTGAATATGGGACATAGTCCTACCAATATTTAGGGTAATAAGGGACCATTAAAATCGTCGCTTTATAGGTGCATTTTTTCTTAATCTGGCACTATAATATCTATATATAAATAATCGTAAATATTATATAAATTATTTTCTTTACATGCAAACAAATAAATAATAACTAAGTACGTTACTTATCTACTATTAAATAATCGGAAAATTACATTTACAGTGTTTACACTGATGTGAAAAATGCAATTAACAACCATTAATCAAGGTCAATATATTATACTATACATCAGTATGTAATATACATAAATGTCCATAGGTACTTAAAAATACCTCTCTGAGCTCGATCCGATTTCATATATTATGATAATATATTGTCTGGGACCGTGAATAACGGTTGTTTATAATAGATATGCATGATAATATTGGACGTTATAAATTATAATATTTTTGGCGTTAATATAATATTGTACGTGTAATATATATATATATATATATTATATACATATAATATTTATTATGTTTAGGATTTTAAAGGGTTTAAAAGGTATGTCCGCTACTGAGAGGTTTCACCATCACGTCGTGGTGATCGGATGCTCGGTCGAACATTCAAATAACGAAAACTTACGGCGATTATGATCTCATCACAATATAATGTATATAATAATATAATATGCGTCCTTAATATTATATACGCTATACACGCTTAAAACGCGCAACCGCCAACATTGCTTTACATTTTTTGTACCACAAAATCGCACAATACCTAATTTGAATGGCCTCCGCTGTATATAATATATCTGCATCCAAAAAAAAAAATGAGAATTCTTTCAACCGATACTCCTTTCGAACGTCCCCTCGTCCTCCGCATAGATGCACGTACGTACCCACCGCACACTGTATATACTTATACCCATATATATATTTATTTATTTACACATGGCTATAAACTCTGTCCAATAAAAATAACGTTATTATAAAATGGATCTCTCACGTATTGGGTATACCCAGCTCATGTGTGTGAATATACATTATGTATATATACATGGATACATACCATCACCCTTATTTTCAAGCCCTTTAACCTTGCTCATATTATATTTTATGTGTGTATATATATAAACACACTCACATACACGACACACACACAACTGTAAATATATAATATATTCGACACTTGGTTTTTTTTTTTTCTTTAGCGTGGTAAATCGTGTTTTTCTACACCTCCAACCATCACTATTTTGCCTCCACTCACGCACAACGACTGACGTAGCTGTATACCGTTACTCAATACACACGGCTATTTCACCACCGCATATCGACCAACGAAAAATTGACGTTATGAGGCTGGCTGCAGGTATATAGCAAGAAATAACGATATCATTGACCCCCGCCGAACTTTTGTATTACCGCCAGTTTTACGGCCTATAAATAATACAAAAACCGCTAATAAGTTTCGACGCATATAAAATAAATACACACTTATATAATATAATATACGGCATGCTTCGGAAATCTCAGAAAACGGTGTTTATAGCGATCGTAAATCTTAAGTGAATATTTGTTATCAAAATATCGATCGACAGTATTCGGTAACAGCCAAATTTTATCAATTTAATTTGTGTCACGATTTACGAGTATATGATAAAACTACATTTCTAAAAACGAAATTAATATATCACGAAACACTTCACCGATTTATGTGCTCAATATTTAGTAGGTATATAATATATATAATATATTCTATATAACGATTATGTAATAAGATTAAATGTATATAATAACTTGTCTTTATGAGTTGATAAATATTAAAACTCTATAGTAACGAAATTAATTGTGCATACATATTACATAGTTTATTACACTTTATTCCACAAAATACAACTAACTCGCATAATTTGAATTATAGAAGTAAAGTTATTAAAATCATATTAATAATCATACGAATGTTTTGTTGTAATTGAGTGTTTATCTAATATAATTTTTATATGTAAGTATCTTGCACAGGAAATAATTGTTTATTTACTTAAAAGTCTGTTTTGATTTTATCTGTAATGTATAGTACCTAACAACTTAAATAAATGAGTTAACCTGTTCATTAAATTTGTAATGTACATATTTGTACATACATTATTAAAACATTTTAATCGATACATAATGTGCGTTATATCCATAAAATTAATATTTGAAAACAAAAAGATAAAGCCAACAGAATAAAGTCTTGTAATTAAGTAAATTTAGAAGATATACTACAATTTACTTGATTACATATTAATGAAAATCACTTTAAAAAACAAAATACAGACTACTACAATATGTTTATAATTTTAATTAATATTAATGATTATTAAATTATATAATTATTATTATTTAATTTATTTATATTCAATTAAACTGATTTTAATTTCCTTTCGTATATTTTTAACAAAAGAAATACCAAGAATTTAATACAAGAAAAACTCTAATTTGTTAAAAGTATATTCAAATATAAGCTAAACTGTTTATAATTGTTACATTTACATAAGTACATTAAAACATTATTTATTTTAACATACTATCTAATTCAAATAAATAAATATATACGATTAACCTTGATCTTTTAATAAATATGACCTATAATCTTCAATGAAAATACTAGAATTGGAATAACTATTATAAGTTTTTTAGATTTAGGGTACTAACATGATTGAATTTTTTCTCATAATCTTATAACAAATTAAAAGTAAAAACCCTTCATCGTATGGCAAATAAAGAAAAAGGTTTTTTCCGTATATTATTTTAAACGATTTTTTATAACTGTGAAAAAATAATTAGTTAATATATATTATTATATATGACCAAAAAAATATTATTTCATAAATCAAAATCATTTAATTAATTCGATTATTTTTTTTTTAATAATTACTAAGCTGTTTTTTTTATATATAGTTTTATTATAATAAAATTTTTCGTTGAAATTAATAATGTAGCTTTATTCATAGCGTTAAAATTACAATACGTGTAATTTATCTGAGCTTCGATATACATCAATGAAGTACTCCAAAGCCAAAGTATACGACAAATAATAACAATTTTGTGTAAAAATTGTGCACCATAAATATATTAAACGTATGTTTTATTGATTACGTAGAATCAAAGAATTTTTTATTCATTTAACGTATGATGCATATGCCAATAAAATTTAATAATGCTCCTAGTGAATTTATGACAATGTAGCAAACATTTTTTTGGTTAAGTAATTACAGTTTGAACACAAAATTAAACAGATTCCATAAACGTATTGTGGTTATTAATTTACATTTTAATGCGATTTGGTTGAAGTTTAATACCATATAAAAATTAATATCGATCTCCTATCGAAATTGTTTCATGTGCTTGATATCATACACATATATCAATAGAATTCAGCTGACATACCACAATTCAATTTAATATAATTTCAGTTCTAAAAAAAAGTCTCACAGAGTTACTATTGTAAATTAAATTATATTGGATTTTAATGTCTTTAATAATATTATTTATTTATTTTTGAAACATTCAATCTAATGACTAATTTAGATGTAATGTATTATAATAAAAATAAAAATATAAGTAAGTTATAGTATACCCTACACATTAATATAGTTTACAGAAACTAGGGAAAGAAAAAATATATTGGTAATCGCTTTGAAAAAAGTTTGAATTGTATTGACATGTGATATTTTACAGTATTATTCATTTTCCTGTTAAAAATACCCTACAAGTATAAAATATTCTTATGATGTACAAATTATAAATTTAATTTATAGATGATACTCTTATCTAAAATTGCATGTACTAAAAAACAACCATTAGATCAATGGCGTATTTAGGATTTATTTGAGGGGGGAGATATGACTAAAATATATTTTCTCCCTCCACACGAAATACATGCAGATACTATCAATTTATTATAAAATCATACCTAATATATTATATATTATACATACATCTCGGATTTTAAAGCGTAATAAACAACAAAAAAGCACACATTTGTTTTAAAAATTCAAAAGAGAAGCATATTTTTTTTTTAAAAAAAAACATTACCAAAATGTTGCTAGTTATAACAATGAATAAAAAAATTTGAAAAATTAATTTAAATAATAAAAAAGTATTATTTACCATGTATTTCCCTATATCTGCAGTACTGAAACTGACTATTAACCGACAGACTATTTTTATACATAGAAAACGAACTTTCTACATCCACAGAAGTGATCGTTCCATACTTCATACCAGAGGTTTCAAATTACAATTCTAAATCTTAAATTTTGAAACGTTCGATATCGATGTTATATGTATACTGACCGTATAGGTACTGCAGGCTATGCGTAGATCTACAATCTATACGTTAAATATATTTAATAATTGAGCCGATAACGAAAACAATAATTATCTAATATAAACATTTAGTCCACATTCTGGGTTTTTACATTTCTTATTAATTAATTTGTGTTTATTGCAATAACAATGTTATAAACATATAAAAAAATCCACATCATTATATCATGCACTTGGAAAGATAAAACCATTTTTTTCATAACATATTTTTGTGAAAAATCAAATTATTTGTTGTGTTTAAAATGTTTAAATTTCAAAATGTTACAACTACAAATAATTTATTATTTTAATGAATTTATATCTGTGTGTAGTGTGACATCCTTTGAACAGTAGTAAATAGCAAATTCGTTGATTAACAAGAATAACAACGTTGTATAAATTGTATTAAATTAAATGTATCAAAAACTAAATAATTATTATAATTATTTTTAATAATGAGTCACAAATGTTATTTTTGTGAAGAATCCCATAATTTATGTATATTTCATACAAAGCATAGGTTTTATAATATGTTCGAAAATAAACATAAAGAATTTTCACATTGAATTAAAAAAAAATGTTTTTTTTATGCCTTTCAAGTGTTCGGCAATAGAACATGACCAACTACAAATGTATGAGTTGGAAAATAAACATTAATTATGATATTAAGCTTAAATACAATAGCAGACGAAAGAATAGTACTATGCTTGAGTTTTATGTTGCCTTTAATTCTTATTATTTTTTTCTTTTATCCACGGCGACGCCTTTTAACCCACTGCTAATTTATTTTCTCAGACACGTTTATTAATCAAACGAAAAGTATAGAAACAAAAAAAAATAAAGAGAGAAACGCTCTGTCTCTATCATGGCCCATGAAGTTAAGCAACGTACACAGAAGTTGTGCGTCTCAGAAATACTCGTCTTCCATTAGTCGTTAAAAAATGTTCAAACTTATTCAAATCAAAATAAGTTACTCATGGAAGGAAAAACTTCCAAATGATTCAAAAGTTGTATTATAATATTATTATTATATTGCAATATTGGTGATGCACCATTATAATGAATATAAATGAGAAAAAATAAATCTATTCTCTTAGCCGTAATTTTGAGCTTTAAAAACAGTACCTACTCATTTTTGAATACGGTTGATCTAATGACGCTATAACGGTGTGAAACTATGAAATTAATTTTATTTTTCGTTATATTGTGTGAAGTTTTTATATTCGTACTATGATCTCAAAAAAGAATCGATAAAGTTTGAATTTAAATAATTGATATTTCAAAAATAACTCATATTTCATTATTCCATGTGTAACTATAGAGTGACTTCAAGTGTTCTTCGTTGTTACGATGAGATAATCCATTTTACATGTATCTTTTTTGTTAGCGATTTTGGTGACAATAGTAAGAAATTCGTCAACCCATTAAATAAAATGATTATAAATTATACAAACGTTTCAAAGGACCATTGCATTATTCATGGTTGTGCCATGAATTTAAAAATCAATATGTCCTTTGATGTCACACAGCCGTGCATTTCAATTGTCTTGATACTCTAATATATTTTATTTTCGCAATATTTATTTTTTGTTGTGTAAAATAAAATAACATTATAATGGTGTGTCTTACAAGTCCGTCGTTGTATTGTGATTTTAATACATATACTATATAGTACCTATACAGGTATATATTTATATATATATATATAATACATATTATATATATAAGGTGATTCTTTTATCGAACAATACTCATTATTTCAGAATCTATTAATGTTTTTGAAAATGTATTTTTTAAATAACTTCCAGTAGAAAAAAAACATTTTTAAAATTGTATTTTTTACTTTTTTTGAATGACAGTATAGATTTTTAATTTCGTATTCTCAAACTGAATATTTTTCGAAATATTCCGATACATAATAATTGACATTTAAACGAGTTGTTTATAACTTATATAAGTAATTAAAATTGAGGTAAGTTTAAGTTTTTAATTTTAGTTTTAGTCAAGTTTTAGAAACCTGCAAAATGTTAGTCTACTACTCTGCTTACCTAAACTTTAAACACCTATAAGGTATAACTCATAATCTAATCGTATGAATTTCGATAATATGTGTATTTTTTTATAGACATTTGAAGCAAATTTGAATGAAATTACATATTATTTAAACCATGAATATCGATGTTCATTATCTTGTTATAACTTAAAATCATTATTCATGAGGACTCAAAGCATTTATGTATATCATGAATTTTACTTTACGCATTACGCAATATTTTTAAAATATGTAAATTAATTTTATGATCAGTCAACTCGGTATAACGAAAATCTCAGTAAACGAACTGTAGTTCCCTTGAAAATATCTTGATGTATAATACGAATATTGATGTAACGAACTTTTAATTTAACATACCTTTTTCTCGGTCCCTTAAAATTAATCATACTTTGAGTTGACTGTATTACCTACTTATATCATGGGACATGGACCTATTCGCACTTCTCTACTGTTAGATATTATTGACTTAAAAGTTAATAAAAATAATAATATATTATGGTATACATTAATATATTATAATAATTATTTATTATTAATATAATAATTAAATGTTAGTTATACAATAGATCTAATGTTTTTCTCAAATTTGAATCAATTTATCATAATATTAATAGTAAAATAAATTATTTTAATACCAACATCAATAAACATATCACGATATATACTTAGAATCTCCGTTAAGAATCGTTTTTGGTATATAATGATATTATATCATTGAATTTAAATTTAACTCATCCATCACAGTGACCCATTCAATGCCTACAACAGAGCGAAACCCATGTTTACCATTATAACTTATATAATTTTTTACTTTTTAAATAATTTCATACATTTTCATATTCCTTAGCAATATGTTTTTCTAGGAATTTAATATATATTTGTATATAAGCCACATAGTTTTAAGTCTAGCACATGTATCGTTTCGCACGGTATCTAAAATGCAGTATATCGAATGAATAGTTTATTTATTAGTTATGTATGATAAGTCATAATACTTATAAGTTATTAATAACTATTTACATTTTTATTCAAGCGGAATGGAGTGGCACTAGGGGTAAGTACATCATAAAATGACAATTCAGTACTTCACTGATCGCTGATTGTTAAGTGTTGTTCCATAATTAAAAAAAATCTTCTAGAAAAAATTATATAATAAAATTATATTAAGAGTTGTAATTGATCAGAAAATGCACGTCATTATTTTTTAAGCACGCGTGTAACGTTCTGAACGCATACAAGATCATATTAAGTACAACGATACGTCTATTATTAAATATTACTTTGAATTCCTACTACAATAATATACTCGACATTCGTATACAATGTTTTACCAAGAATACTATTATTGTTATAAGTACTGTATCACGATACCGCAAAACAATAAATATTAGCTTTACTATACTTATTATAGTCACCTCATAAATAGGTCAGTCGGGTAAAATGTATTTATGCCAATTTGAAAATTATTCTGAATAATTTTCCATACCGATGTGCGCATTGTATTGCAAAATTACAACGTCAGTGGCAATACATATTAATATCACGAGAACGAGGGATTCCATAAGGTTTTTCGAATATAAACTAAACGATTTCGAATAATCAGCATTAAACAATCGCTAGCAATAATACAGGTCAACTTAAAATGTTTACTTTAGCTCGGTGAACTTTAATTATTTTATATAAAGCAGCGCACATTTTGACGTAGTCATTCGACTGCCTAAAATGTCCTTTGTGTACGTAATTCAACGCGTAAATGAAAATTTTTTTTTTCGTTCTGTTACTCGTTTTATATGTCATCGAATACTGAGAATTGTTATTATTAGTTTTATACAAATATTTTTTTCTAATGATGACATGATAAATCGGTTTCGCAATAAAATACGAAAAAACAAAACGTAATTCGTAATCATTACTATTATTATAGGCATGCAATCAGATTGCGGCCGCATCTTATACGCTGTGCTCAACAGTCAACATTGCCGTTCTAAATTCAATAGTCGGCCATTTTAACGTCGCCAATGGCTTATAAGACGGCAAAACAAAAGTACCACTTACGAGGCAGAACATCCCGGGTATTTTGGAAGTCACTAAATTGTATTAAACTGATTTAGCGATTGCGGGTCATTGTCGGTTATCGTGGATAAGGGAGTTTTAATGTTTTAACTCTATTTCGTTGATATAATCGTTATCGATCCGGCACGACGAGTTAGCTGTCCAAGCGGATACGCGCGTGTATACGATATCTTCACGACGATGATGATGATTATGATTATGATGATGGTGATGATGATGTTGATGATGACGATGATGATGATAACAATAATAAACTAAACAGGGATGAGAAATAATTTTTCGTTTTATCTTTATTATATTCGCCTTTTGATCGTCAATGGACTGTAATACATTGTAATATATATATATACAATAAATATATGCGCGCACGTGAATAACAAGGAATATCTTTTAAAATGATAAATTACACGCTGTACATAAAATCGATAACTAATGACGAAACGGTTTTGACTTTTGACCGTTACAAAGTGGTATGTAAAAATATACGGCCATATAATATATAATATATCGTACCTACCTACCTACCTATACCTATGTTTTTTTTTCTTTTCCACGTACCTTTTCCGGTCAGTTTCCTCGGTGTTCCATTAACGTGCTCCGTGTACACGGTTTCCATTTTAATGACCTGAGGGAAATGGACACGGCACTGGTAATGTTCACAAGGAATGCTCGTGCTATACAAGAAATACCTACAAATGCGTGTAGTCGTTATATTACATGTACTCGAGCTCGCAATAAGTTTGAGAAAATGTATTATCACAATATTTAGTTACAGCTTAAATCGTTCAGTTATATTATCTACATGTATAACTTTTCTATTAGTATAGGTAATAATAAATGTTGGATTTAAGTAATTATATTTATATTTCCAGATGAGATAACAATAATTCAATAAGTTATTCATAATATAATATTATAACTAAAAGTTAAATAAATATTATTTCAGTAATATCATTGATATGAATACAATATGACTGAGATAGGTACAAATTTTAACATAAAAAATAAAAAATAGAATTATAAGTATTAGGGGCCCGGTGCCAGATTTTTAAATTTTCCGCAATTCTACAAAATTTGAAAATTAAATTTTGCATTTGAGTTACCACCTTAGTTACAATACTTATCCACTAATTTACTACCCGATACCTATTTAAGGGGGTTGATAGGGTGTATTATATCGAAAAAAATGACTTCACGGGAATAATTCTCAGGCCTTGTAGAATTGTCAGATTTTGGTAAATATATTTTTATTTGAAAGAAGAAGACTTCCTACAGGCCGCATCGAACTCCGATTTTTATTTTATTTAAAATAATAGTAAAATATAATTTATACAAAATTGCTTAAAATTGTATTATTTTTGAAGACAGATTATAAAGTTTCAGATAAAAATATTGAAAAACGGAGATCGATGCGGCCTGTAGAATATTACCCTCTATTAGTTAAAAAAAAAAAATTATTAAATTTGGTTGATTCTACAGTACAGGATCCCTATTCCCGTAGAGTGTATTTTTGTGTACAAAATCGCATTGGCACCGGGCGCCTTAATATGGCTGTTTAACAATAAGATTTTATTACTTTATAATTTTAAAACAACAATAAAACCGCATTTTTATTTTTGAAAGAAATTATAATTCGTCTTAAGCAGTGTTCATATTATGATTGGTTAAATAAATAGAGAACACAATTGAAAATAGCACCAAAATTAATTTTAAAAGGATAGAACTTATCTTCCACTCAGAAAAATTGAAATCTTATTAATTTATTTTAAACAAACTATTTTCATTTTTAATTGAAATGCGAATAGCGTTTAAAAATGAGTAGGTAGTAAATTATGTTTCAAAGATTATTTAACACAAACTACTAAAATTGTTTACTATATTTCTATGAAACTAGTTTTACATAAAAATAATACTAATTGAATATATACGAGTATGATGACAGTATATATATTATAAATCAAATATATAAATGAAATTATATGACTCGTTTATTTTATGAAATTTTAAATATTTTTAATTTTATACTAAGTACAACTGTATTAATAATTATTAATAATGCGTTATTATTATAAAAAAAATTTCAAATACTTATAACATATAAATAGTTTACTTTATATTGTATATGTCCAGTAGATATAACAATTATCATCGTTTTATGTAAACCTTATGATTCATATTTAAATTATCACCACATTTTACAGATACCTATTTGTTGAACATATTATTATAATTTGTATAGGAAAATATTTAAAAAAATGTATTTCATCATTCAACGAATTAATACTCATAAAACAAATAATTGCATTATATCCAATAAAATATTTGATGGGAACAATTAAAAAGTTTGCACTCAAAACAATATTATTTACCCGATGACCGTAGGGCTAGTGAAAACTTTACGTGCTCAGTGTATCATTACAAGAATTTTTAAGTATCTCATATACTCAGAAGATCTCGTCAGAATATTGCCAAGACCGGAAAGTTTTTATACGCTATTTTATTAATATAACTTTAACCATAAAGAACGAATCTTAAACCCGAAACAATTTATAGCAAGAAAACATATAGTTATCGTTGGTTTTTCTAGGGCTTTGGTTTTGATTATAAGGCTGTTCTCAGTGAATTATTATAGTGAATTTGTCGTATGATCAGTTCCAATTATATTATTATATTTTTCACCGATTTTTAATGAATAAAGAATTATTAAAACTAACACTATAGTAATAAACGAACACACCGATATACTGAATGCTATAATGAAAGTTTTATAACCTATTTTGAGATGATGTATGTTTAACAAGGTCCTATGTGGCCATATAATTATATAAAAATATAAGCACCTGCCAAAATGAAAAAACTTCAAAATTTATCAGTGTCTTTCTATGAGCCTCTTGGTGCTCGTGAGAAATAATTAGGTTCACACCAATATTGGCTCTTTTTCCATCCGACTGACTTAAAATACAATTTAAAAACTTTCATCCGAAATTACATAGGTACCTATCTGTGAAGAATACAAACTACAAACCATGCATCAAAATCAAAAATAGGTGACTTTCTTAAAACATATGTCTTTTTTTAAATTTCAAACTCCGAATCAGACAATGACTACTTATATATAGAGAAATTTAACTTCAATTAAAATTATAAAATGTAATTTTATATTTAACGTATCGAGAAAATTGATTTTATGTTTGAAAATATATGACAATCTGCTAAAAAATCTTCTAAATAACATCCATTAATATTCAATGTTCATATAATATTATTTTAAATTGTGGTACATCCTTTCAATAAACCATATATATTTGTCTAAAGTTTAACTTAGAATGAAACTACTCCAAATCAACCTAAATAATCTAAAATTATAATTATACACATAATTATCATATGGCACAATAACAATTAATCCATAGTTAATGGTTAAATCTTTTAAAACTATTATATCCACAGTAATATCGTATAATATGCACATATAAGCTTACTAATATTATTCGTAACAATTATGGTCTATTACTCTAATATTTTGATATTTTAAAATGTTGAAAGTGTACTGAATATTTGCTCATGTACCATTGATATGAATAATTTTTTTTCATTGTAGATCTACTTAAAACCCATATGTTTTTTTATATATTGAACATGATAATTCTTGTTAAAAAAATAAAAAAATTTGAATTCAAACTTTTCATTTAATTTTGTATCTATATTGTCCATTCAGATTAATACGGGACTTATTTAAAATAAAAGTAATAAAATTTAATCTCTTCGTTTAATTACTATTGGATTTTAAACCATTTGTATAATAACTGTTATTAATTATAAATTTGTTTAGCGTATGATTTATACGTTATTTTGTAGTATTTTTTCAAGTACTGAGATACAGCTTAGTTTTCATTACCGTTTTTTTTTTTTATTATTATTATTATTAATGTTGTACTCCAAATTGGTGCAAATAAAAATATAAGCCTTTTGTTCAGCTGATGTTTTTTTTTCACAATATTTATTGAAATTATAAGTGGTTATTACATATTATAATACAATTAATATTAATTTTATATAATATAATAAAACTATTAAGATAACAACTATTCTTATCCAGTTAGTTTTAGATTCAATTCATTATTTCAATATTATTATTTTTATTTTTTTGTTGTTGTTGTTTCTTTTTCAAGGAAATAGTAAATCTAAATGTTATCTTAACAAAACTCATCGGTCACTTGTAACCAAATCCCCAACTGTTCCCTACGATGACTTTGTTCACTCCCACTCCGAGTTGACACTCTCTTGCTAATCGCTTAAATCCTACTCGTCATTAAATTATATACATACATATATACAGTATACTGCATTCTATTTTCGTGAATAAGAGGTTTCATTCAATCCATTAATTTTCTTTATCATTTCTTACATTTTATTCTTCTCTCATTGATCCAAGTGAAAACTTTCAGCCTTGATACATATACATATACATTTTGTATATAATATTATTCATCTTACGTATATATGTTTTATCACAACAAATACCATAAGCAATCGACATAAAATATAAGAGCCATAGGTATACAGTGAAGCTAGATTTTTTACACTTCCTGATATTTTTCGTTCATTTGGATGTTTTAGAAAATGTTAAACTCATCAGTCATCATTCACCGACATGACACATACAAATAAATTTACAGTTTATTTCTATTTCTGTAATTTAATATTAATAATGATGTAAGTTTATTTTATATAGATATAGAATATTTATTTTTCTTATTAAAAGGATAGTAAATAGAAAATGCACAAGTCTATGTGCATAATAAAACAATAAGTAAATAAGTTTTCAATTTTTACGAAGTGTACAACCATATCCTTTGGCACTATGCTTCTTAATATTAACTCAAATTAAATTTAAATTATTCTGTATATTTTATAGGTAGATAATATTAATGAAATCACCTGGCTATATTCGTTTAAAGTGACAAAGCGGATTGTCAGACATTGCAGCAAAGACATAGTATATATTTTATGAAATATTTTACAATTTTTTTTTGGATTATTCTGTTGCAATACGTTCTGTAATATCATATTATATTTTCATATCATCCTTAAATCCGCTTCAATATTGAATATTGACAAGACATCGTTCTTTTCCGATATACGTGATCTTAAATTATTAATCCTTTTTAAATTTAAAAAGATGAATGGTAGAATATAACTACCTACTAATATTGATACTATTGCTTAATTAGAGTACAAAAAAAAAAAAATTCTCAAAGCCATATCAATAACTATATGTGTATGGATGAAACTTAATTAAGTAGTTTTCTTTGATAAATAATAACATGCCATAAATTCTGTTCAAGTAGTTTTTTTATACATATATTATATATACGTCTTAAATGTATTCTAAAATTGAAATTAAAATACAATTTTTGTGATATGAAAAGCAATATATATTATAATATTTATAACTATTTAAAAACAAACATCAACTAGGAAAAAAAATCGTTTTAACTAATACTATTTGATTCTCTAAATACCACATTCATTATAAATAGTTTAAGTAGTTACTATAGTTACTTTAAAATAAATCGAATTACTGTCTACAAATTGGAAAATTAGCTATCAATCAATTAAGTGTTTAATGTATATTGTATATTATACCATATGAAATTATCAATTATTGTTACTTGAATATTTTTAATCATTATAAATCTATGTATAAATTTTTAACTGTAATTAATGTCACAAATAAATAATAATAGCCAGTTTAAAAATAAAAATAAAAAACAAGTATTTTATTAAAATTATTCAAACATTTGCTGCCCCATAAATGTTAATACTGCGGGAATTTTCTACATTGCCGCACACTAAATGCGCATCCACATATTATAGACATATAACTAATACCTATGTGACTTTATAATATAAATATGTTATATTTGAATGCTATTATCCATTTGAACGTGTAAGGAAGGCAAGAAATATAAATATAACCTAATACTTACTGACGTACATGTTTATGATTATTAAATTTGGACTTAATTATGAGAAGCAAACGTAAGGTGCTCAGTTAATCATTTTTTTTTCAATGCTCACACACATCATTGCACATTGAATTCCACGAGTTTACGTTTTCATAAGATGTATATTATACAAATCGAACTGCGATAACACACTTTTAAGATTTCCTGTCAGTTGCATGTTTCGTGTAACAATGAGTTTGTTGAATTCGACTCATCCATATCTTTACCGAAAATGTTTCACAATATACGGAACGGCGTACGCGGTGTTCGAGTTTAATGAAGGAGAAGCTAGAGATAAAAATTAAATAATTCAAGTTGAATGGCTACATAATAAATCTAAGAAATAAAAAAACAGGGTGGAGATATAAAAATAGAAAGCGTAATAATTTTTGGTATTTCGATGTCTGTCAACTCTGTTTACAGAAGGTAAAATTATCAATGGAGAAAATAAACGTGATACTTGAAATAATTTAAGTATATTATATACTTAACTGCACTTACATCGAAAAATAAAAACATTAAAAACTAATAAAACCATATTATTGGTTTAAAATAAAAAAAACCAAATCTTATTGACTATTGTATTCACACAATTCTCTACAACATTTTGCATGCGTGTGTCTAAAGACACTTTTTTAATACGTGAATAAAATGCTGTGATCATCAACTTAAATGGAGATTTTGGGAAGCAAATGGAATTTAGTATGAAGTTTTAGGAGGTCAAAATTGAAAACTCTCAATACTTTTTTAAAATAATCGAGAGAAGAGAGGGCAATACGAACATTTATTCAAACTTTT
Source organism: Aphis craccivora (assembly GCA_009835225.1). NCBI lineage: Eukaryota > Metazoa > Arthropoda > Insecta > Hemiptera > Aphididae > Aphis > Aphis craccivora. Next base: position 97,162 of record VUJU01000555.1, read on the forward strand.
TAATACGAACAGAATGTGTGAGAAAGTCTGTAAAAATGGAAAATAATAAATATTTTTTTAAGTTTGGCTATACCTAGTCATAATATTCAAATATAGACTCAATTGTTATTATATTTTTAACTACAGAGAACTTAAAATTAGTAGCTACGTATTTAAAATAATCATAAAGAGCTCAATTTGCTTTAAAAGTTTTTATTGGAACTTAGTTCGTATGCCACATTTTTAATGTATATTATTATAATGTTTAAATATTAATTATGTAATAAATATTATTATTTAAAAAAAAAAATTAAAATCAACCTACAATAAAACTTATAGTAAAATAAATTACCTTAATAGCAATATCAAAAACATACAAT